>JAJLXO010000186.1:0-28259 GCA_030571375.1 Botryozyma mucatilis | reverse complement strand
TTTGATACATTAGTAATTCCAATTATAGATAATGCCCCTGAAGAAGAAGATTTGGAACCCTCTCTCTCTAAGGCTTTAATTGAATATCCTCAAGCTACTGCCGTTTTAGTTAAGAGACATGGTGTATTTGTTTGGGGCGAAAACATTTGGAAAGCTAAAATTTACACTGAATCTTTAGATTATTTATTCGAATTAGCAATTTCTATGAAACAATTAGGAATAAACCCGGAAGGTGCAATTGGTTCTGAAGTTTCCAGGAATGTATAGTTATTATGTATATACTTAAATTTATTTGAAATTTTTTTATATATATTTGTAGTATATTAATATTATTAAAATCTCATCTTGTTGTTATATTAGTGTACAATTTCTATAAAACTTGTCTGACATTGACATTTATTCTATGATTTTTAATCCATGACGAATATCCTATATAGTTTTTGTTTATATTCTTTTTTTCTACATATTTTTTTTCAATATATATATCCTCCTGAAGATAATCAGGACAAGTGTTTTCAAATACACGACATATCCCATGCCATGCTTTTCTTGAATGAGATTTCATTACTATGACATCACCACTGTGAAGTAAAACAGGTAATGGAGTGTCTGATTTTTTTAAACCACAAAGAAAAATAGCAGAACAACCTATACTTAAACTAACAAGTTCTTTATCTGATATTTCAGCAATATCCTGATGAGGGGCAAGAGTATCACCAGGAGAATAAAAATTTATAATTGCAGCTTCTGGGTTTAACATAAATGGTTTTAGGATATTTGATAAACTTTTAGGAAAAATTGGAAAATATTTACTATTCAATTCAAATGATGGATATTTTTTTGCTGTCCAATCATATTGACCTCCAAGTGTGACCCAACGAAGTTTTTTTTCTAAAACATAATTTAGACTCAATTCTTTATGATCTGAACTTTTTGGTGTTAATGTGGTTTTCTCATCTTGTAGTATTTTATCAAATACATTAAAAGGTCGTGGAACATAATAATGTGCATCTAAATTATTAATATGATTTTCTTCAGGTAAATATTCTTCAAATATATTACAAATTAATTCTTTCTCTGTTTCTTTTGTTAAATAATTTGGGAATATCTCTAACCCAGGTAATTCATCTATAGTTATTTTAGTTGTTTTCTTAATTTTATTGTTATCGCTAATATTACTACTGTCATCATAAGAAACCCTTGTGGAGAAGTCCGATTTAAAATTTCCTATATCATTAGTGTTCAAAATTGGAAAAGTACTTGAAGAAATATCACAGTAGTTTATTTTTTTAAATTCTTTGTAAATCGGTTTAAATCCATTATTTATATTTGTCGTCATTCAAGACGGTCAATATATTATTTTTTGTTATTATTTTCTATACAAATACTACAAAAATACTAAACATTTACAAAATACAGTATTGAATTATCAATTTCTCCAGTTTATCATATGGTATTATAATATCTAAATAATTTCCAAGAGTTTATTGTTGTTATGGACATTATAGCAGATAGAGAAAGAGCTGTTTCGCGATCAATAAATAGGGTAAATTTGGGCTTTGAAAGAAATGTATAATAAAGATTTAAGAACTATACATTTATATTTAAACAATAGTTATAGTATTAAGAATTGTTTTAAATAACTTATTTGATTTATTTATTTATCTATTTTTTTTTTTTTTAATTTATTTATTTAAATTTTGTTTTTTTAATTTTTTTACAAATGTCGAAAAAAACATATACTTTTTCAATTAAATAAATTTTTTTTTAAAAAAATAAAAATAAATTAATTATAATAATATTTTTTTTTTTTTTTTTTTAATAATAACACTAATTATTATTTGAAAAAATTCTATTTTATAAAAAGGCATACATTTTTTTTATTTATTAGAATACATTTTTGAAAAAGTTAAGCATAAACATTGATTATACAAACATCTGGTAAAGAGAAAATATACCATCATATAATACTACGTAAAACGTCATAACATGAGTCTTAAATTGATCAAGGACCAATAACAAACCGGGCTTTTTCTTACTTTAAATCAAAATCCCTCTCTGGGAACACTATTCGTTATATAAAATTTAATTATTAATTACCATAGAAACATCATATAAAGATATATTCAGGCGTGATAAGAAGTAAATTGATCATGAACAAGCGAGAATAAGATTGTATAAATATGAAATAAAAATGTATATATTTTTTTTTAACTTTATACAATTTTAGTTTTGATTTATTATCTTTTTTTTTTTTTTTTTTTTTTTTTTTTTTTTTTTTTTTTTTTTTTTTTTTTTTTTTTTTTTTTTTTTTTTTTGGTTGCATTTTATACTATTTAAATTTGATTGGCTAATTTAAGGCTATCGGTTATAAATCAAAACATTTCTGTATACAATCTATGATTTATCGCTTATCGGTAATATAAACGGCTATATTCACGGTATAGTATTTGGCTATCGGAGAAAGGCGACTACAGAATCACATTTCATGCTAACAAAGCTAAACGAAAATTTATTTAAAAAATTTGTTTTTTTATTATATATTAGTTTTTCTTTGATTGTTTAAATAAATAATAAATAAATAAATAAATAATAAATATATACATATAAATAATATATTCATATTTTTGCATATAATTTATATAATTATATCTTTATATTTATATATATTATTACCCTATTTAACATTTTTTTTATTTTTTTTTATTTTTTAGCTTAGTTTATTGTGTATTAAGAGTTGTTTTTAAAGGCCTATATTTTTATTTTAAAATGCATGATAAAGAAGAAGATTTGGGAAACTCATCTTCAATTGAAAATAAAGATAAAAATAATCCTAAAAAAAATCCAGAAGAAATTTCTATACATGAATCTAAACAGGATGATAATAAGCATGTTCAGTCAAAACAGTCTTTACAAGATTTTTTCTATAACAAAAAAACTGGAGACAACAGTTCTATATCGGGGTTTGATATAAATGATAATCATTATAATAATAACAATAATAAAAATCAACGGAATAATAACCGAAAGACCAGGAAAAAATTATCATTAAGTTCATTGCATAATCGACCACTTCATTCCAATGATATTAATTATGATACAGATGAGGATCCTATGTCTCCACTATTAAGAAATGGAGATATTTCTGCTCAAGATAAAGCATTTTATAGAGGTTCATCACCAGCTTCAGATATTTCTTTATTTCATGATCATAGACATTTATCAAGTAGTTCTACAAATAATCGTTCAAATAACCCAGTTAATATTCCTAACAACAATCATTCTAATTATATATATAACGATCGTTTAAATCATAATATACCTACCCATTCTCAAAGTTATTCTACTAAGCCAGATTTGTATTTTCAAAATTCCCTTCCAACTAATACCTCAAATTTACATTCATTAAATTCCACTTTTCTATCTCGTCAACATCGTCCTAATCAACATAGTCCTTTAATAATCACTTCTACAATGAATAAATCTCCTTCTTCAAATACAACCCATCAAAAACCTGCTATGTATGGGTCTATTTCAAATCAACCTTCAAATTCTAAAAATAATAAAAATTTTAAATCTCGCAAAAATAGAAATAGAGCTAATTCAAGGTTTTCGATAAATGAATATAATCATTCAAATAATTTTAATAATAATGAACATGACAATACTTTTAACCGAAAAAATTCAACTCATTCCGTTGAAGAACGAGAAAGAGGACTAGATGATACAATAATAGATTTTGGAGATGATAATGCTGTATACTCTGATTCTGATTACGATTCTCATTCAATGTCTGATGTAGTTTCTCAAGCTTCTGATTCTAATTCTTCTTTTCAGGATGTTTGTTTCCCTATTGACTCCTCTCATATGGTGGATCCAAGCACTGGTGAGGCAAAAAGATGGCCCGATATCTCTTTTTTGGAAAGCTTTGCAGAAGAAGAACGAACAGAACATCTTGCTGCATATACTCAGCTAGATGATGCAGATATTGATCCCCAAGATGTTGATTTTGATACGAACTCTCTTCCATTTCGTGCAGGCCTCCCTAACAGATTTTCATATTTTAGAGAAGATTTTGGGGCTACAATACATTCCCCAACAATTTATGGGTTATTAGCTAAAGGAAACACTTTTTCTGATCTTTTCTCTGTACAAACATATGCATATAATATAGCCCAACGTCAACATCTGCAAAATCAACAAAATCAGCAAAGTCAACAGCATTCCAATGCAAAAAGTACAAACTCACATACTCCAGTTTCTTGTGATAATTTTGACAATAAACAATCCAATAATGCTGTAAATAATAATTCGAAAATTTCATCTAACTTAAATCCTGTTCAATCACAGATTAATTTCCAAAATGCTCAACATGGCCACTCTTCATCTCATTCCCATTTGCAAAATACTTCAAATAATTTGTCTAAGCCTTTAGAAAATAATTCTTCCAACGATAATACGAGTAATACTACAAATAATTTTTCCAATTCACATTCTCATACTCATTCACAAGGAGCCACAGCTACTCGACCTGTTTCATCTGCTTCAATCATTTCCCCTGTGCCTTCTCATAGTTCTAATCCTATACATCCTATGATTCATAATGCTTCTAATAATAATTATATCAACTCTCAATTTGATCATCCTCATTCTCCAAGTACATTATTACATCCAGTCCCTATAATACCTGGTGCTGGTCCTACAAATAATCTTTTTAATATGAGAAGGGAAGAATCAAATACAGCACTTAATAACACTAACAATAATAATAACACAATAAATGGACATAATTTAGATATACCTAACGGAAATCAAGATTCAAACACTCAAGCTGGATCAAATATGGTTAATGGAATTCCTACCATGACTCAACCGGGGTATTATAGAGATGTTCAATTTACTTCATTAGCTCCACCATTCTGGTTAGATATTTGTAATCCCACAGAAGCAGAAATGAAAGTTCTTGGAAAGGCTTTTGGAATACATCCGCTAACCATGGAAGATATCATGTTAGGAGAAACACGTGAGAAAGTAGAACTTTTTAGAAGTTACTATTTAGCTTGCTTTAGAAGTTTTAAAGTTAAACGTGAGACAGTTTTAGATTGGCCTGCAAATAGTAAGCGCAGACGAACAGGTAGTGTAAAGAGTGATAATCTTTCATTAAATCCTAATCGTAAATCAACTGCATATTATATGAATGGCGAACTTGTTCCTATTAGTGTTTATGTGGTTGTATTCAAAGATGGAGTATTAAGTTTTCATCATTCTCCTTGCCCGCATCCTGCTAATGTTCGTCGTCGTATTAGACAATTGAAGGATTATTTAACTGTTTCTGCGGATTGGATATCATATGCTTTAATAGATGATATTACTGATCACTTTGGTCCTATAATTGATTCCACTGAAAGCGAAGTCATTTCAATAGATGAAGCCATTCTTAGAATGCATTCTGGTGAGGATGATGATGATTCAAAATCGTTTGACGAGAAGAAAGGTTCTCAATTATTAGATCACGAAAGTATTTCATCATCTTCAACATCTTCTTCTTTTCACTGGAAACAAAAAGGTGATATGCTTCGACAAATTGGAGAATGTAGAAAAAGAGTTATGACATTATTAAGATTAATTGGTACAAAAGCAGATGTTTTAAGAAGTTTTGCTAAAAGATGTAATGAGCAATGGGAATCAGCTCCAAGAACAGAGATTGCACTTTATCTAGGTGATATTCAAGATCATGTAGTCACAATGTCACAAGCATTGAGCCATTATGAGAAAGTACTAGCTCGTTGTCATTCTAATTATCTTGCACAACTTAATATTGATATGACTAGAGTTAATAATGACACAAATGATGTATTAGGAAGACTAACCGTATTAGGAACAATAGTACTACCTATGAATATAATTACTGGTTTATGGGGTATGAATGTGCAGGTTCCTGGTCAAGATGATGTTGACAGTCTAACTTGGTTTTATATGATCACAGGCTCCTTGATTCTTTTTGGTTGCTCGTTCTTCTTTTTATTTAGTAGAATATATGGATTATAAAATAAATAATTTAATTTTTATTTTTTATATAATTCATATATTTCTTACGTTTCCTTTAGCACACATTATCTTTTAATTTGGGGACTTTGCATTTCACATTTTGATACTTTTTATTATTTTAATTTGTCTTTGTTTAAGAAGATAATAGCAGAAAAAGGTTTTGTGATTATTTATTTTTATTTTTATTTATAATTTATTTATTTATTTTTCAAGGAATAGGAGCTAGAAAAAAACTAATAAAAGACTAATTATTGAAATTCAGTAGCATATAAATGTATTTACAATAAAAAATAGAGTGTACATTATTCAAAGTAGTAAAAATAGTAAAATAATAAGAAAAATCAAATAAAAAATACGAATACCATAATTCATTTTAATTAAAAGTAGATTTTTTATAAATATGTGAAAAAAGCCCAAAAAAGACTTTTAAATTTTTTTCAAAATTTAAAAAAACTGGAATTTTTTTTTTTTTTTTTAAAAAAAAAAAAAAAAAAAAAAAAAAAAAAAAAAAGAAAATGGAATTAGAACCAAATGAGCAAGATTTTTTAAAATTTTGTAAGGAGACAAATTATGAAAAAAACTCGGTAGAAAGACTAAATGAATTTCTAAGATCCGGTGTTGCAGCTACAGTTACAGAGATTCCAAATGGAGCCGTAGATGATTCTATTGGTTTAACTCCATTACATATAATTATAAAAAATTTTCCAGAAGTACATACAAATGAACAACTCGAAAATTTGTTGTTAATGATTGATTTATTGTTTGAATGGGGCGCTGGCTGGATTCATGGTAGGTCTTTGTACATGCATATGTATATGTATATGTATATGTATATGTATATGTATATGTATATGTATATGTATATGTATATGTATATGTATTTGTATATGTATATGTATATGTATAAATATTTTTATATTTAAATAGACATATATGGATACGTTTTACAGCATGTTTATATATGTATTTATACCTGCTAATGTATATGATAATCATTTATATTGATCTTTTAGTGTAATTGCTAACGAAATTTTCGGTATCATTTATTGACTAACTTATAGTTGACGAAAATGGAGATAGTCCTGGATGCATATGTTTGAAACGGAAACTTCCAAATGTAATATATGAAAAGTTTGTTAATGCTGGAACACGTTCAGAGATACTTTTAAGAAAACTTAGTGGTACGGTTCTTTCAGACGATAATGTGGAAACCGTAGAAAATAATGAGAATACTGAAAAAGTAGAAAACATTAATAATGATCTTGATGACTCAAACATCAATAATAAGTCATATCTTGCTTCTAAACTTACTTATACTGACCATAGTTTAATTACTTCTGTCAATGATGGTGTCATGATGGATTGGGAAGATGAAATTATGAAAAAATCTGCAAAAGTATTAATACCAGATAAAAAACTTGGGAAAGCAACAGTATTAAATGTAGGATTTGGAATGGGTATTATAGATAGGTGCGTAGTTGATTTTTGTTATATTAATAATATTTAAATATATTATAAGGCTAACTTATTAGATACCTTCAAGAAAGAGAGCCAAAAGTTCATTATATAGTAGAACCTCATCAAGATGTACTAAAAGAAATGGAAAAACGAGGATGGATGGACAAACCTAATATTGTAGTTTTAAAAGGTCGATGGCAGGATGTTTTACCTGAAATATTAGAAAAAAATGTTTTTTTTGATGGAATTTATTACGACACTTTTTCTGAAACATATAATGTGAGTTTTTTATTTTTTTTATTTTCTCATATAAATATATATTTATATTGGTTGTATAACTTCATTTGTTAACTAACATTTAGGAATTGGTTGAGTTTTTTGATTTGGTTGTAGGCTTATTGGCTCCCGATGGTATCTAGTTATTATTTATTTGTTTTTAATAATTTTGATTAATTACGCTAACTTACTGATATGTAGGAATTTTTTCTTTCTTTAATGGTTTAGGAGCGGATAGACAAATTTGTTATGATGTTTATTCAAATGTAGTTGCCTACGATTTAGAGCAGTATGGGTTACAAATAAAATATGAAGATATTCCTATTGATTTGAATATTGCCGAATCAGACGAAAGTAATTCTCAAGATGGAGTATGGGAAGGAATTAGAAGACAATACTGGACATTAAAGCTGTACAAGTTACCAATATGTACTTTTTTCCAATAATTTTTTTGAATGTTATAATAAAAATCAATTGATATATATGTGTATGTATTTTTGTGTATATAAAAATAATTTTATATCCTGTTATATTTGTTATATTTGTTATTTTTCGTAGAATTTTGCATATTAAACATTAATCATTAATCAGTTTCCGCCACGAAGAGCTAAAACTAAATGTAAAGTAGATCCTCCTTCGAGCTTAAAAAAGCTAACCGTTTGATCATCAGGCCTATTTTCATATTAGAATTGATTTAATAAAATATCTATACAAAAGCTAATCATTAAAACAACAATATACTAAAAATATAATATATGATTTATCTTACATTTGCTTTCCGCCATAGATCAATCGTTGTTGCGCTGGAGGAATTCCTTCTTTTTCCTCTACTCGTTCTTTTATTCGCGATATCTGTCAAGGATAAAAAAAAAAAAAAAAAAAAAAAAAAAAAAAAAAAAAAAAAAAAAAAAAAAAAAAATTAATTAGAATACATTAAATCATTTAGGTAGAATTAAATATATAAAATTGAATATCGTATAAATAATATTAATATATTTTTTTAAAATATCCTGAACATACCTTATCTGAAGGCTCGATATCTAACTCTATCTAAAAGTGTTAGCTCAATAAAAATATTTAACCTATTAAATCAATTATATAAATATTTTAAGTTTAAAAAATAATCAATGAAAAAGTTTAAGTAAAAATTTATTTACATACTTCTTTTCCTGTTAAAGTCTTGAATTTAGTTAGCAAATGCAATTAGTAGCTATAAGTAAAAATGAAATAAAAAATGTAAAATAGTAAGCCATACCTTCACTTTTATCTGCATAATTAATATTTTAATTCTTCCTGAAATATATGATATAATTTAGAGGCCACACTATAATCCAAACAAAAACACAAACTTAAATCGAAATTGAAATTGAAAATATATTTATTTCTTTCCTAAATTGTCACAATTAACACTCTTTATATTATAAGACTACCTTGTAACACTTTAAATGGTTTGATCGCATCCATAAAAACATCACCCTACTCACTTTATTAGTCAGGTTTTATTCTTTAGAAAAATATACGTAGTCACGTGATTTATTTTAAAGGTTCATATATTAGTGTATATGTTATGTTTATAACTAAGTATACCTTGTATTTAACCTTATTATTATAGGGGAATATATAGTTATATATATTATTTTATCTATATTATAACCTAGTATATTGTACACATATTTATATAGTTATATATATTATTTTGATGGGAATATACTTCTAATATAAAATCAAAATCAAGTACAGTATGGATAATTTGTATTCACAAGTTAAAAAAGTTCACACATATTTTTAATAGATTTTTTGTAATGAAAAAATAATTAGTATGATTATGGGAACAATTATTGATTTTTTTTTTATTTTTTATTTTTTATTTTTTTTTTTTTGATTAAAATGATAAAAGTTGTGCTCATTTGATATTATTTGGGTAGAGCGAGATATTTAACAATTATCGAAGGGCACAATTAAAAATAAAAGAATGTAATATGATATATTATAATAAGTCTATTATTTTTTATTTATATTTATATTTTGTGTTTTCTATTTTCAATTGGTCAGCTATTCACTCTAAATAATTTGCATTAGATAACTATGTAGCTAATAAACAATATTTTGTAAAATAAATATATTTTCAAGAAAAAAATGATAATTAAAACATAAAACAAATAAAATAACATGGTTTAGTGACTAATATAGGTTGAACACCATCAAAAATAACTAAAATATAAGGATAAGATGTAAAATAAATTTAGCGTTATTAAAAAATTTCCCGCAAAATTTTCGCAAAAAATATTTTTATATAAATTTAATAACTGTAAAAAAAAAAAGTTTAAATATTAATAAAATTAAATCAAACATTTTAAAAGTTTGTGCAGTTTTTAATAAAATGAAAACGCATAACTTGCCAGAATTTGTATTTTTAAGAAATTTTAATGAAATGATTAGTTTCATTAGGTAGTAAATTAATTAAACATTTAATGTCATTGAACTGGATTTCATCCAGATAGTTTATGATTAGAAATTTTTAAAACACAACAGTATAAAAAACTAATAGAATGCCAGAAGTTTTTAATTAAAATTTAATTATTTTCTACTTTACATATGAATATCATATTTTATTTTTTATAGATTAGTATAAAATATTTTCATATTGTATGTTTATTTAATAATTAATTTGAAAAGGAAACAATTGAGAAAAACAATCGTTTTAGTATTTAATATTTTAACACTATATAAGTTAATCTCAAATAATTATTAAATTTTTTTATAGGAAATAAGATAGTTTTTTCTTTTTTTTTTTTTGTTAAATGCATCTTTTTAAATTATATAATAATTTTTCAGTTTATATTACTTAATATTTATACTTTGAAATTTAAAATCAATTAACCTTATTTTTTTTTTTTTTTAATTTACGTTTTTCAAGGGTCGCACTCTTTAGGCTTTTTTTTGCGTATAATATTCTTAAATTGATCTTATGGAAATTTTTTGGATATTACAATAAAATGTATATGCTACACTTCTATATAAAAACTTATATATTTTTACATAAATTAATCACTTCTAATTTTTTGAAAACTTTCATGTTTACTGGATTATTAACACTATTGTATAAATAAATATCTCAATATTTAACATTCATTTTTTTTTTGATAGAAATACTGTATTTTTATTATGATAAAAAAGGTATTATTTTATGTTAGGAAATCACATTTATATACATAAATATTTTAACAATAAAAGATTGCATTACAAGTAGTATATAATTTGCTAAAGTTTTTTATTATGAAGATTGAATTCTTACATTATAGACAAGTTTTTTTTTTCCAAGCTTTTTAGTAAAAAATTACTTATTTCTATAGGAATTTACTGGGAACTTTGAAATATATATATATATATTTCCTTAATATAAATTAGTTCAGCCTAAGTATAAGTAAATTAAAATCTGAAACATAGTATCATAAATCTTAAAGTATCTTAAGTCTTAAGAAAACCATTATATTCTAATAATAACTTAAACCGTGCCCTTTTATTCCATGAGATTGAAGAATTGAAAAAAGAAGAAGAATTAAAGCGACGAGGATTAAAACTCCTGAAAGTATTCATTAATTATACATATACTTAATAACGATAAACTAGATATAAAAATACCAAAATACATGAGAATATGTGATAAAAATTGGTTATAAATAACAATGATAAAAATGCAATCGTAAAATAGCAATTTTTTTTAAAAAAAACATGAAGAAAATGTGTATTTATATAAAATAATTTAATAAAGTAGATCAATTTTTAAAGAAGTAATAAATCCAAAATTACTATTTAGATGAATTAGTTTCTCAATTTGTTTTAGTTTAGTGGCTTTTGTATTTGAACAATATACGATTATACATTTGAAATCAATAAAGAGATAATGCAAAAACATATAAATAATTTTTATGCAGATTAGATAAAAAAAATTAAATCAAATATATTTAGATTATGAAATTATTTATATAATAAAAGAAAAACTAGAAAAAAAAGGACTTTTCACAAAATGAAAATAAAAATAAATTTAAGATATAATAGTTCCTATATTTTAAAAAACATAAAAATAAGATAAAAGAAAAATGAAGATAAAAAGGTACATAATAAAATTAAATCATTCAAGATATAATACAGAGAGATATATTTTTATTTTAATTTAATCGCAAGTAAATTCGTTGAAAAATATTTTTAATAATTTAATCAATATTATAACTGTTAAAATGAGTAACTTTTTAAAAATAGCTTTAAAAAAACGTACATAAACATTTTTAAACAAATGAGTTTTATATTCTTTTTAACTTAGTCATTTTTTATACTATGGCGCATAACTCACAATATATTAAATAATTTTATAAATAGAAATACGAAAACTCTGCTCTGTTTAACTTTTTAAACTGTACTAAATTTTTATACATAGCTTTTGCACTTAAAAAAATTGAATTAAGTCTAGATAGTCATTATTGTAACTATATTTTTTGCTTTAAGATTTTTAAAGAATTTTAGCTATGGAGTTTAGAATTTCGTTGAGACTTTTTATTTTTTTTAAGTCTTTTTGTTTTCTCTCACAATCAAGTTATTTTCAATTATCAAAATTTTATATAAATAAAGCGCATTTAAACAAATAAATGATTTAAGAAATATTAATAGATATTTATGTACCATTTAACCTATAAAAAATTATCACAATTATGTATTATTTTAATGTTTTTTTTTTAATTTAATTGAGATAACAGCTATATAGACAGATGCAGAAAAAAAAAAAAGAATCATACTCAGTTGACATTTTAAGACAAATAAAAAAAATTTTAATTAATAATAATATAAAAATAAAAATAGAAAGCTTATTTTTATGGATAAACTTTTTGTTTATAAGTTTATTAAAAAAAATACAAAAGTAATGATTTTTTATTTTGTATATAATCCATATGATCTAATACTAATTATTAGTTTAACAAAAAAATTACTGCAGTGAATGATGTTACGCTAAATGATAATAAAAGTTTTATAAAATGATGCTTGATAATATTGGCATTTACTTATTAATTAAAATGCTTTTATATGCCATTTAAATAAAATTTTGCAAAAATATTCTTTTTTTTTCTTTCTCTTCTATTATACTATAAAACTATAAATTTTTCTTTTAAAAAAAGTTCCTAAATTTTATAATTAATAAAATTTCTTAAAGTAAAAACTAATACTTACTAATTAAGTTTAAATTTAACTATATTTTAATAAGCTTTCAATTTAATCCAAACTAAAAATGGTCTCATTACGTCGTGTTTTTTTTTCATATTATAAGACCAAAAAATCTGCGCAACAAAATAAACAAGCAAACTCAGAATCTTATAATTCAACATTGATTCAAAATGATAATTTATATATTTGGAAATCTTTAGACAAACTAACTTCTTTATGTACTAATTCTTCATCATTTTTTTATACATCTCATTTTAAAGATTCCAAAAAAATAAATCAAAATAGTTTATTTTATGAAAATCTTTCCGATTCAACATTAGACAGAAAAAATGCTGCTCTCGAAATGGCTATTGATATTTACTATAAAAACTTAAATACCAACCTCCCAAAAAAGGGCTGTTTTGTTAATAAATCTAAGTGCGATGGTACTGCATATCTTTCTTCTTTACCGGTTCAAAAAGAAAAAAAACTTCCTTTTTATAAAAAAGTTATCATAAAAAATAAAAAAAAACAAAGAAAAAATTACGCAGAATATCATAATTTTTTAATTTCAAAGGAAGCTTTTCCCTATCCAAAAGAAAATAAAATTATAAGGGAAAAAAATGATTCTTTTCATAATGTGCTATCTAAAAAACAAAATTGTTCTCAAGAAAATAGAAAACTTGAAAAATCAAATTATGTGCTTCAAAAAATGCCTTTAAAATCATGTATGAAAAACCAAAATCAAATTAATAATAGAAAAAAAAGAGTTTTATTTAGTGAAATATGTCACTATCGGGAGTTAAATAAAACAGACCTGCCTAATCGCTTAAAAGCAGAAAATAAAATAAAAGTTAACTTTAACGAAACTTATAGGAGAGAAGCATTCAAATATATGGAGATTGTTTATTAATTTTTTAAATATTTTTATTATTAAATCTATATTAATAAATAATGTGTTTTATGGTTTTATTACTTTTTTAGTTCATTTGTCTTTTGTCTTTTGTTTTTTGTTCGTTTATTCGTTTATTTTTTGTTAGACTTTTTTTCTTTCCATTTTTAGTAACTATAGCACATTTACTTTTATGAAATATTTTATATAGATTATAATAAATTACCTTTATAGATAAAACTTTAATAAATAAATAAATAAATAAATAAATAAATAGAGGAAAATTTTCAATTCTATTATTTTTATTTATTAAAATTAATTAAATTTTTATTTTTTTTTTATTTCATCGAAAAAACTATTTATTTTTAACTATCTTGATTATACTCTGATAAAAATCATTATTATATATATTAAGACATATACAGAGATTTAATTTAGCTTTGAAAAAGTCAAAGTATAATATTTAAATAAAATATGTATACTTTTTTATTACGTGTACAAAGCATTAGTTTAATAGTTGGTATACCATTTATGCAATTTTTATAATGAAAAAAATTTGATAATATAGCATATTTTTTTATTTTTTTACGATTATAAATGAAAACTATTTAAATCAATCTAAATTTTATAATATAAACTTGACCAAATTTAAATATAATATTTTTTTTTTTTTTTTTAAATCAGTATGAAATTATTTCAAAGCTTATCTTACTGGAATTATTTTTAAGTTGCAGTAGTACGAATTTTTTATTTAAAAATCAAATGAGCAACATGACAGCTGAAAACCTTGCTCTTTAACTTCAAATAAAATTAAAATTTATTTTCATTTAAATATTGTGAATGATTAACTAGTATGTTTCATAAAAATAGTTGAATATCACAAGTTAAATTTATTCTAAACAAAACTCTCGTCATAAATAGAAAAACTATGGAATAAAAAATTAACAAAATAATATAAAAGTATATTAACGATAAATTAAACTAAAACTAACTTATAATTCATCAAAAATAATAAAAAAAAAATAAGTATTGCAATTCCCCAGTTATAAAAACAAAATAAAAATACTTAGTAAAAAACAGTTCTATATTCAAATATCCAAAATTCCCAATACTAAGTCTTTAAAACTTCCAAAGTAATAATTTTTATGATCAAGAACCTTCAATGATTTATTAATTTAAATCATATATTTTTTATTCATTTTACACTCGTCTAATAAAACCAATTTTTTTGCTTAGCAAAGAATTCTTCTTACTCACTACTTTTTTTTGTATAAAAAACTCAGTTATTTTAAAACCAGTTTCATTGATAAAATTAATTTAAATAAAAGATTAGTTTTCATTAAAAAAAATAGCTTAGGATATTAATTACCAAGCTCCTAATTTGCCAATTATTCTCATATATATATTTAAAGACCTATCAACCCAAGTACAATTTTTATTAGATATCTAGTTTGTTTAAATATAAAAAGAGTTATTAATTAATTAAACAGTATTTAAAATATTGAGATAAATGAATATGAATAAAATAATTACGGACTAATAATATAATATATATTTATGAGTAGTAAGAGAAAATTGAATGAACCCAATTATAGTAAATAAAAGTTAAAATACGGTTCATTAATATTTTTTACAAAAAATTTCAAGCAAATAAGCATTTTAAAGATTATCTTTTAAATAAAAACTAGGAAAAAACAAAAATAAGTCTTAAAATAATTTCTCTAAATTTTTCTATACTAGAATAGCTAAGATTAAGTATATCTACTTTTTTTTTTTTTAATATTATTGTATTTTATAGTTTTATAGTTTTTTTATTAGCTCACTCTTCATTAATTATTATTTTTAATATTCTACGTCAACATATTATTTTTTCCATAATTTAAATTAATTTATATTACAAGTAGTTATTAAAACGCAAAATTATATATAATAAACATATTTTAATATAAAATTCCCTGTTCTATTTAAAATATAAAATATGTAAAACTTACTATTAAATAATTTATAAGCAAAAAAGTCAATATAAATTTACTTTATAAACGTTTTGTATATTTTTTTAGAATAAATTTAAAAAAGATTTAAATAAATAGGAAGTTTATAAATAAAAATTAAAATAATTTGAAAATATTAAAATTCTGAAAGTTTTGCAACAAAGAAGTTTTTTTTAACAGTGTTATTAATTATAAATTTCCAAAGTCACATAGATAGAAATTTCCTTTTAAATAAACCTAAATTTAACATTAATAGTGCAATTAGTTAGAATCCTAAGAGCTATAATTTATAAAACTAAAAGTTTAACTAATTTTTTATTTTGTTTATTTTAATCTTATATTTAATAATTAAATTTCAAAATATACATTTTAAAATTATAAAAATAAATAAATTTGAGTGTTTATTAAAGTAAAAAATTTATAAAATCTAATAAAATACTATACTTTTAAGTAATAAATAAGCGTTTTTAGTTTCGACAAATAAGCGAAAAAAAGACATAATAAAAAACTATTTACGTAAAAAAAACCCCTAAAAAATAAACATAATTTTTATAAAGCTTTTATAACAAGGAAAAAGTGTTATTAATAAATTATAAGAAAAATTTCTTGTAAAATATAAAAATTAATCAACTCAAAATTGGAATTTAAATTCAAAATAAAAAGAAGCATATTAAATTATTTTCAACCAAGATACTAGAATAATAGTTTAATGAATCAATTTGAAAAAAAACTTGTTATTATTCAACAATACCTTGCAAGCGTATTAAATAAACATATTAAAAAAATAGGTACTTTTTTTAAACATATAATTATTAGTAAATTAAAGTATTTAGGTAAAATCAATGTTGTTTAGTAAAAAAATTTCTCGAGAGTTTTTATTAAAATTCATGCATTGTAAAATTTGAAAAGTTTCTAAATTAAAAAATTCATAAAGTCAATATAGTTTATATAAAAACAAAATAATATTGAAGTTTCTTTTTTTGGAGAGGCATTTAAATAATAATTATTTTATTTTAATTTATTAGACATACAAATCGTTCAAAGAATATATTTCCAAGTGTCACAAGCTAATTCGTTTGAAATAGATCGAAAATTTAATAAATTTTCTTTTTTTTTTAAGCTGTAAAATGAATCATCATATTCCAAAATACTTGATTGTTCTGGAAATTCCCAATATAATAACTGATTTTTTTTATTTTTTTTTGTTTTAACTTTTTTGATGAGAGTATATAAAGTATTTTTTTTGTACTTTAGGTAACCGCTAATTTTTTTAAGCTTTGCTTTCAAACTCCTTGTATTTCTTCCATGAATGAGTTCATCACCCAAAACATTAATTATTGTTCTAAAAAGAACGGTAACTAAATACAGTTTATTTCCAATATTTATTAGTTTGCTTTGAGAGTTCATTTGGAAAAAATTGAAAATGGATAATAACTTATAAAAATTTGAAATTCAAATGGTTCACTTTTATATAGAAATGAAAAATATTTTACAAAAATAAAAACATTGCATTAATATAAATGATTAATTTAATCCTCTGAATCAATGTTTTTATTTTGCATATATTAATTATTTATCGTTACATTTGATAAAAAAATTTCACTTAGTTTTTAAGTTTACTGTAGTTTGTTAAAAAAAAAAAAAAAAAATTTTTTTTGTTCAACAAATTTATTTCTCGGGGTTTTCAAAGAATTTAAATCAAGTAATAATGAGAATTTAAGTAAATCTTTATAAATCAGTAAAAAAAAATCAAATTTTGTAATGATGAATTAACATCGTAAATTTTTAATAGTTACATTTTATTAATTTTACATTTAAATGAAATCCGCACATAATTCGTACAAAATTTTTTTACATAACGAAGAATATAATAATTTCAACATCTTATTTTCAAGTTTCACATATGATTAAAAATATATTTGCGTTATAGTTAAAATTAACTCGAGACAGAATCTTTTTGTACTATTTTTTGGCATTCAAAATTGATTTTTTTTTTTATGGGTATTTAAATTGCTTTTGGATGCACTCCTGAGAATAAGAATTTTTTCTTAAAAATTATAATAATTCAAACGAGTTTAATATGTATTTAAAGTTAAATCAAATTTTATACCACAAAGTATCGAATTTGATGTCTATTTTAATTCTTCAAAAACAATTTTTTTATAATTCTATTGAATTTTTTTTTAATAGTAACTCGAATACGGGCAAATTTTATATTACAACTATCTCAAGCTTTCATGAATATTTAAAACAAAACGTGCGTATTAATAAAAACAATATGATTTTTAGAAATAATTAAAATTAAACCTATTTAAATCTATAAAACATTGTATTGAAGTACGATTCTAAACTATTCTATGTTTAAACAAAATCTTTCTGTTTATAGAATATGTCATATATTACATAATCAACACATAAGTATACATATCTAAAGAACTGGCATGTCAGATCAAGTGAAATTCTTATTAAGTATATAGTTACAATATTAAACGTATCTAACTATTAATGTTAAAAAGAAAACTATCTAGTTAAAATTATCAAAATTTCATTAAAGATGCTCCAAATTAGATTACGATAAAGATACTAAAACTACTTAAACTGAAATTATATTCAAAAACTTCTCATTACTAATTTTCAAATTTTCTTCTCTTTTTATAATCTCCTAAAATAAAGTTGATTTTTTTTTATATTTAAATAAATTAAATATAAATAATGATATAGTTTAAATAAAAGAATAATAGAATATATATAAAAACTAGTATATATTTGTTAAGGTATTTAAATATCCCCGTTGTAAAGATCATTTCCTATTTGATTTCTATAAACTTAATTAGTATAATAATAATAGCGATCTACGTAAAATAACTAGAAAAAATAATATTATGTATTAAAATATGTTTTTAAACAGCAGTAAAGCTCGAAATATTAAAGTAAAATTAAAAAAAAAAAACTTTTATTAATCATTTTTATATAATTTTAATTATTATTCAAATTTTCAATTTATTGTAACTATATTTTGTAATTTTAAGATAAAACTAACTTATCTAGAGAAACTTCAAAACAATTACAAAAAATAAAATGTGTATTATGGAATCATTTTCAGATTAAATTTATGTAAAATTTCATTTTTTTTTTTTGAACATAATCAATATAAAAAATGAACAGCTTAAGTCTATTATTACTATAAATATTTTTTTTTTTTTTTTTTTTTAATCTAAAAATGAGAAAGTTTATAATTCATTAGCTTTAGTAAAAGATTTATTTAATTAATAAAGACTATTATAATTAAATATAAATTCTTTAATAGTTTTGATAAAATGAGATGTTAGATAATTTCTGTTTATTTTTAAAAAAAGTTTAAATGAGCTAATGTAATAATTTTAATATATACTAACATGAAGTCTTATATTTTAATATTTAAAATATAACATATAGTATGAAAATTAAATAAAATTTATTCAGATGTAAATAATATTCCATCATATAGAAAGCTTAACTTTATTCTAAATTTGCTTGAAAACAAAATATATTCGAAAAATATTAAAATTACGGAAAACCTTAAAGTATATAATGTTTTATTTTTTTTCTTATATCTACTTATAATTATTATTTTTTTTTTTATTCTATCGTACATTTTAAGAAAAAAATTACTTTACAAAAAACTATGTTTAATGCATAAAACAATTTTTTTATTAATAGTAAATAATACATTGTTACCAAATGCCAATAAAATTTGAATAAAAACAGTTCAAAATAAATTTTTCTAATGATAGAAATAAAAAACCGGAAAAAATATAAAACCATATTATAAATCAGAAAAAACTCCGACAAAAAAACAGATACCAAATAAAAATATCATAAAACTATAAAACTAATAAAATGAAAAATGTCAAAATAACAAATATATATATAAAAAAAAAAAAAATGAAAAAATAAGAAAACTGAAAAACTGAAAAATAAACATAAGGCAGGAAATCAAACATAAACTAGTAAACAAGGATAATTTAACAAAAGCTGACTGCGGCTTTCATATACTTAAATGCGGTTTTTGTATAGTATTCATCAAATTGAACCATAAACTTTTTTTCCACCTCTAAGACATCTGAGGAATTTTCTTTGTTAAACCCTCGATAATAACCAATTTCATACATGGAAACTGACTTTTTATTCTTTAAATCTTTTTTATTTTTCATGCAAGATTTTAATACCTGCTTAGAACTACTATTAAAATTATTTTTTAACTTAATTGCTTGATCAGTCATCTCATTTGCTTCAATTATATGATTTTCTCTAGGATAAGGAAATATTTCAGCAAATAACTTCTTATTATAATATTTTGCATGAAATTTTCTATTACTTTTTTGTGCAGATAGGTAAATTTTCTTCCTTTTCTTTCTTTTCTTCCATTTCTTCCATTTCTTTCTTTCCTTCAATTTCTTCCATTTCTTTCTTTTCTTCCTTTTCTTCAATATTATTAGGAATTTCCATCTTATTTTCATTTAGAATTTTGTTTTTTTTAGAGTCTTCACTTGAAGTTTCTGATTCCAAATTGCCTTTGAGATTTGTTTTAGAAGTTGATATTTTAGTTTCAGAGCCATCTTCAGTGCCACAACTGAGACGTACAGAATTATTTGCATGTTCTATATTATTATTATTTACTCCATCATTTGATTTATTCAAGTCATAATTGTTTTCTTTTAAGTATCCATTCAAGCTAAAAGGATCATAATAATAATAAGAGTTTGTCAAAGGATAATAGTAATAATAACCATACCAGCAGTTAGGCATTTGATAAAAATAGTTATATTCTGGATAATACAACAGTCCACCATAGTTGTTTGTCATTAGAACGCTAGGATAATCAATATATCCGATACTTTCAGTAGGGAATGCAGAATGATAATAAGTCGTCATTTTGATTAAAAGTTAACTTTTCAATATAGATTTTAAAAAATTTACTTGGTTTCTTTTGAGTGATTTGTATTAAAAATAATAATATTATGCTTATTATATAGTTAGAATATTATGTATAGTAATATTTAATTCTGGTTTGTAAAATCTTTTTATTTTTTTAAATTAAGAAAATTTTTATCCAATTTAATAAAGAAAATATTAACAGCATATAATTTGTTTACTTATATAAAAAAAAAAAAATATGCATTTTGAAAACATTTCAAGTGCATATATTTGTTATACACCAGACATACTTATTGTATTATAAATTTCAGAATCAAATATCCATAATATATTAGTCAATATGGACTTGGACTTATTTATAAGATTAGTATCATTAAAAATTTTTTGTCTAACATTTAATAATATATAATTTTACTTTAAAGTTAAGCATAATAAAGCAATTTTAGCTCTATTTTATACATTAAATATTAAATTAAATTAATAAAAAATATTTAATTAGTTAAGATTTTTAGCATAAACTGCAAACTATAGGGCCTATGATATATCATTGCTGTTTGCTTGTTGTTAATTTATATTGCTAAATAAAACTGAAAAAAAGTTTTTGCAAAAATAATAATTTTAGTCATAATGCTTATTATTATTACTTTTTTTTTAACATCAACTTCAGTTACCATATTTTTCTAAATCCAAACACTTGAGACTTCAAAGAAAAGTTGCATATTTGTTTGACTGACATTTTTTAATATTTTTTAATATTTTTTTATTGACCATTGATTCAAATTATATACAAAATTCTTTTTCTTAATTAATATTTTATTTTATAAATTCTTAAATTTTAGCTATATTTAATATAAATTAACTTATTTGCCAATTTGTTTTTTTATCTCTTATACTTTTATAACCTAATAACTATTGAGTTTTTTTTTAAAAAACAAATAAACCCAATGATTACATAAGCGAAATGTACTTGCATATTCACTTGTATTTTCTTTTTTTTTTTTTATCATAAACGATTTTTTAATTATTTTTCTTATTTTTAATTTCAAAATAATATTTTATGATGATTTCTTTTTATCACTTAGTTTGTATAAATAAATTTACTATACTAAAACAAATATTAATTATGTTTGTTTAAATATAGATGGTTATAGATTCAAAAATTAATTAAGTTTAGTTTTACATAAGAGACCTTGTTTATATTTGTGGTTTAATCTATATAAAATTGTGGATAATTCTTTTAAAAACTCATGGAATTTAATATACCACAAAAATACCTTTAATGGATATTAGCAGAACTAAAAATAGTTCACAAATTATATTTCATAACAAACGCGTAGTTTTATAGTATGATACTGAAAATTGGTATAAAAAAAATTAAGGTATAAACTATGCCAATATATCATAAATTAAGTTTAATGAATCAGAAAATATCTTAAGACCGACCACAATAGTCTTAAAGATAAATGTAAACTATTTTGTAATTATAAACCTTAAAATTTGTCATATAGTATGGATTCCATACAAATTAAACGAGTAAAATTTAAATACTTAACTAGAATTTCACTTTAGATGTAGTCGATTATATTGAAAAATTTTTATATTTACTTAAATATAGTAATTTAAACAATAACGTAAATTTCCTTTTATGAATGTGTCATTATCATTAACCTATCATTATTTAAAGTTCATCCGCTATAGTATATAATTAAAAATTTTATATAATATTATTTTTTTTAAAAAGCGAAGCAGTTACTTGATGAAATTAGTAGATTTCATTGAAAAATACTTAGGAACTTTTTGATAATCGACAAATAAAAAAGTCTGAAGATTTTAAATTCAGATATATATCAGTTTACTTTTTATTTATTTCCAACAACTACATTTTTACCATTATTTTTCTTAAATATTTAAACAAATTATTTTTTTATTTTATATTTATCTATTCTAATTAATAACTTATTATTTCTTCTATTTCTATTTTTATTTTTTTTGCTTAGTTTTTCTAAAAAGCATTATTTTTTTTTTTTTTTTTTTTTTTCCACTTTTAAACTTCCAAACCATAAAATAAAATTACTCCAACCATCCCATTTTCTTTATGTGCATTTTTTAACAGATGAAAGATCCTTTAAAATTGCAGCATATGTAAAAGAGTTTGCCCAGCTTGCTCCGTCATCTAAATAAGCCGCACTGAAGTTAGTTACTTTACTCCAATAAGAGTAAGATGACGCGGGATCAAACAAGGCTTGATTTTGTAAAATAATTCCTCTCCACCCACTTGTAAGAGATTCAGCAACTCCATTAGCAAAATAAGTGTTCCATTCTTCTTTTGCAAACTCAGACGATCTAACATAGCAACTTGCTGCAGTAAGTGGAATCATATGAATACCTTGTATATATTCAATATTTGTTCCGAAATAAGTAGTATGATCAATCTTGTTTTCAAATAAAATACCACTAACTTTATTTCCAATAAACTGGGAAGGTTGAATAGAATTATCAGATGTGAAAAGCATATACTGTCCAATTGATCTTTTAGCAATTGCTAGAGCAAGACGTGCTCTATTCTCCATGTTGGAATCACCAATTACATTACCCCATAAAGCAATACCAAAAAGGTGGTGATAATCTTCTGAAGAAGATTCTTCATCTTTTCCATCAGCAGAAGCGTACAAACCTTTAGCCCAAGAATGTCCATGAAACCAATCAAATGAACGAGAAAGAGGAAAATAAGTATCTGCAGTAGTGGGATTTGCAACATCGCGAACAAGAGAGTTGACCCAGGAACGGACAGATGAGTCTGATGCCCAAGTTGGATCAACATATCCAAGACAAGCAGCAGCATGAATCCAGTAGCCATAATGAAAATGATGATCATTGTAATAGCCATTTCCAAAGTCTGCACCCCCATTATCACTATTAATAGATACTTTAGATACAATTCCAAAGTAAGACGTATCATAAGCCAATGGAGTTTTTTGCTTATTGTTAATCCATAACTCAAAACCAGCTTTCAGTTGCCTTGTAAGTGTTTCTACAATAGACTTATCATTAAGAACTAATTTTGCAATTATGAGTAAATTTGCATACTTATCAATAGCTTTACCAGAAAAATATATACTTCCAACATCAATATATTTTAAAAAGTCAGAATCAGAAACCATTTCCTTTGAAAAAAATTGTGACAATATTGACAAATCATTAGCGGATAAAGAATAGGAGGGGGAAGAAGGACTAGTACCAGGTAAAAAAAATAAATCCTTATTAATAGTTTCTGTAAAAGAAAAGCTGTTTACATAGTAAGCGACTGCAGTTCCTTTAGTAGTTGTTTCAAGTGATAAACCAGTCTTGCCACTATTAGTATCACTAGTTGCTGTTTGTTGATGATGTGGAAGAGCAAATTGGAGAACTTTACTGTTTGCTTCTGGAAGTGTGGTATAATTAAATGAATAATTAACAGAGTCTCCGTTAACATAGGCATTTAAAGTTGCACTCTTGGGGAAAGTACCTGCAGTTGCATCATAAATACTTAATGCATCAGATGAACCGTTTGGAACATAGGCCAATTGAATTACAACTTGTTTATCTGTATAGGTTGTCTGAGATATAATCGAACCAGAAGTTTGGTCAAAGACAAAATTAGTTTCCCAATTGGTGATGTTATTTCCCTGTACAAAAGCGTACATTGCCCAAACAGAGTTATCATTTAAAGTAATTGTGTACTTATTAATGGCGGTTCTAAAAATCCCATTTGAAGTGAATGATCTAATTCCAACTTGAGAGACAATTTTGGGTGTTGTATTAAAATATTCACCTGTTACATAACCCATTCCTTGTACAATAGGAACCCATAATTTTGAATTGACATTTGCTGGATTTGGATATAAATTGAGATTGACTGAAAACATATCAAGACTATCAACTTGAATATCTGGATTAGATGAAGCATATAATTCAGTACTAGACAATCCTAAAGCCATCACCTTTGAAGGAGAATAAAAATATTGATAAGGTTCACTACTACCAGGTGGACCAAAGACTCTTGAACTTTGTGTGGAGTAAGAAATACCCAAACTAGTGTAAGGAGCAGCATTATAATAAAGAACGTAAGGATGTGGATAGAGAGGGTCAGTTCCAGAACCGACAGTGACATTTCCATAAAATTTGTTAGTTTGAAATGGACCAGTTAACTGCTTTGATTCCTGTTTCATTCTTGAAGTTGATACTGGATGCGTGATTCTATCCATGTTTGAAGGTGGAGCAGAAGTGTCAATTGCCGTATTGGCATCTGAAAAAATATTATTTGACGACATTTATTCTAATAAGATTCAATTGAGTAGCAGACCTAGAGAAAAATAAATAGAAAAATTAGAATATGAAAAAAGGAAAAAAGATAAAATAAAAATTAAATTTATTATTTAATTTTAATTCTTTTTGCAATTGCCGAATGTTGTTTATTTTTTAAGATTTTTTTTTTTATATTTTATTGTTTGTTTGTTTTTTTCTTTTCTTTTTTTTTTTTTTTTTTTTTTTTTTTTTTTTTTTTTTTTTTTTTTTTTTTTTTTTTTTTTTTTTGACCTAGAACCTTTTTATTTAAATTATTTAAATTAATTAATTAATTAAATAATTTCTTTTCTTCGTTTTTATTTTTTTTAATAAAATAATTAGCTTCTAAATACTATCTTATATAGATATGATATTTTCTCTTTTTATTTATTTATTTATTTTTTTTTGAACTATCTGTTTGTGCAAAAACAAAAAGTAACAAAAAAAAAAAGGGTTTAAAACTTTGTGAGAGCAAATAACAAAAAAAGTATTGAAAAAAAGTCCAGAAGCTATAAAAGAATTCCTGGAAACTTTTTCTTCACAAAAAGCTTGATAGTACTTAATATATTATTTGCAGAAATGAGAAAGAGAAACAAATTGATTATAAAATAATCAAATTGTTAAAAAACTAAAAAAAAAAAATAAAATAAAATGAAAAGGACAGGTATATTTATTTATATTTTTTTTTTTTAAACCAAAAACACTTTTTGATATATTTTAAACTTAAAAGATATAAATTATAATAAAAAAATTAAAAAGTGTGAAGAAAGAAAAGAAAGAAAAAAAAAAAAAAAAAAAAAAAAAAAAAAAAAAAAAAAAAAAAAAAAAAAAAAAAAAAGTAAAATGAGACAAGGAAGCGTTTATATATCCATTTAAAATGGATGCTTTCATGCATTTTGAAAGGGTATTTTGAATGATAATACGAATCTAAACAAACATTGGGTTGTTTACTATTTTATACGTGGTAAACAAAGATATGCATTAACAAATATACACGTAGTAATTATATTCATTTTTTGTTTATAAAGTATAAATATAAGATATATTTGATTAAGGTATTTTCGAAAAGTGTGAGTTTTTAGCATATTTTAAAGCATTCATTAGCATATAAACTGAAAGGGGTATATATATAAGTATTTATATGATATATATAGATTTTTATACATGTATGTAGGATGTAAGTATGTATGTATGTATTTTTTTATTGTATGTATAGCATGTACATGTAGATGTACATGTTTATTTTTTATTGAATTATGTTTAGTTAGCATGTAAATGTTTGTTTATTTTTTTATTGTATATATGTATGTATGTATGAATGAATGTATTTTCGTATTTTTTCTTTTTATATATGTTTATTTTCGTATTTGTTTTTTTTTAATAAATTAATTTAATTCTACTGTAAACATTTAAAATATTTAATATTTACTATGGAAAGATTTATTATGTAAATAAATAAACAAATAATTAAATACGTCGATAATCAACTTTCCGTACCTTACTAACTGTATTTTTAGCTGTCACAGATTGTACGTAAATTACGTATTAAATTACATATACACGTAGAAAGATATAATTATATATAAACAATAAACAAATAAATAATAAATAAGAAGTTGCAATACGAAAAATTTAATCAACTTACGAAATTTGCATCACATAAAAATTTACATTAGTTACAATGAAATAACAATATATAATATATAAGTAAATGGAAATATATAAGCATATAATTTTTAAGGGTTTATGAGAAATAGAAATAAAGAAATTATATAAAAAAATAAACACATTCACAATACAAATAAAACTTATTAAATATAATTATATAAATATAATTATATAAATATAAATGTAAATAATTTTAAAATGAGTAGCTTAGCTACATTAAATAAGTACTTGGAAATCTAAAATACATAACATAACTAAAATTATGTTTCAAAAGATCAAATCGACAATAACCATCAAAGATTCATTATATATTAGAGAGAAGTTTAATGTATTTTTCATATTATATTGTAGATATTAATAAAAGACAACTTCAACCTTCCTTCTCTTATAAGTAAACATTCAAAGATCGCTTAATTATATTTGAAAATGTAGGGTAATATCTGATATAAAAGAGTAAAGTTGCAATGGATTTAAAAATAACTTGCGTAATTTGTTACATAAAAAAAAAAAAAAAAAACATAACAAACAAACCTATAATAAAATTATTTAACACACATTACATTTTATCTAATTAAACCCTTTTAGGGTATTATGTTTGTTGTTATATATTATTAATAACTCAGATTGTTTAAGGGTGAATGATATATACATTTGTTATGTAGATTCCGTATAGAAACCAAAATCTTACATCTTAAATTTTTTAAATCTCGAATTTTCAAATTATCTTATACATACGTTGTTTTCAAATTTATATATTAATTGATTAAAACAAATAGTATAATTTATAAAATTATAATGTATTAAATTTTTACTTGAGTTATATTAAATGAGTTAAATGTTTAAACACTTTATGGCAACGTAAAACTAAACAATAAATAATAACTATGGTTACTAGTACAAATCTCAGCCAGGTTTTTGCGGTAATATATATTAAAATAAAATAAATCGTTATATTCAAAAAAGGTAGTTCAATTCGGTTCTTTACAGCAGTAATTATTTACACAAAAAAAAAAAAAAAAACTGTTTATCTATTTATAAATATTATTTTGATATAATATACATTTATATAATATATTGTAACTGTCTGTATATTATAAAAAAATTATTGTAAATAAATATAAAAACACAAAAGATAATGATTTATTTGCATTTTGTATATATATATATATATATATACTAATAAAATGCTTAAGTAAATAAATTGATGCTAGCTATATAATTTTTAATTAATTTTTAATTAATCTACAACCAAGAACTCGTGCTATGCATAAAATTAAACAGGCCATAAAATAATCAGGGTCTTACTATTGCCAGTCCACAGTTTTACTAGAGACAGTCCAATTTGTCAGTGTTTACGTAAATATATTACATAAACATTTAGTCTCTATAGCAATCTTTTTTTCCAGTCCATTATGTAATTATACTTTATGTAATCACAGTTCTACCATAATTTTTGAAATTATTTTTTGTTGATGTAAGTGGATTTTATAAGT
>JAJLXO010000185.1:41663-79019 GCA_030571375.1 Botryozyma mucatilis | reverse complement strand
AATACTAATACATATAATAAATACTTAAAAATTATATATAATAAATACTAATACATATAATAAATACTTAAAAATTATACATATAAATACTTAAACATATAATAAATACTAATACATATAATAAATACTTAAAAATTATATATAATAAATACTAATACATATAATAAATACTTAAAAATTATACATATAAATACTTAAAAAACATATAATAAATACTTAAAATTATACATATAAATACTTAAAAAACATATAATAAATACTTAAAATTATACATATAAATACTTAAAAAACATATAATAAATACTAAATATACATATAATAAATACTTAAAAATTATATATAATAAATACTAAATATACATATAATAAATACTTAAAAATTATATATAATAAATACTAAATATACATATAATAAATACTTAAAAATTATATATAATAAATACTAATACATATAATAAATACTTAAAAATTATACATATAAATACTTAAAAAACATATAATAAATACTAAATATATATATAATAAATATAAATATATATAATAAATATAAATATATATAATAAATACTTAAAAAACATATAATAAATACTAAACATATATATAATAAATATAAATATATATATAATAAATATAAATATACATATAATAAATACTTAAAAATTATATATAATAAATACTAATACATATAATAAATACTTAAAAATTATATATAATAAATACTAAACATATATATAATAAATATAAATATATATATAATAAATATAAATATACATATAATAAATACTTAAAAATTATATATAATAAATACTAATACATATAATAAATACTTAAAAATTATACATATAAATACTAAATACATCACGTAAATATAGGCTTGATATTGAGACTTTTCAAAACCTCTACCCAGTCGAGACATTCTGGTTCACAATTTGTAGCAAATCTAGAGTGCCACGAAACTCCTGGCTTTTCTAGTTTTCCCTTTCTAGACCAAATCTCCTTGATACACTCAATAGCCGATACAGAATTAGCAAACCCAGTCTCTGTTAATCTTTTAAAAAATCTATTAATGACCCGTTCATACACATCTTCATGTCTTGTTATACATCCTGAAATAAATAATGGAAATGCAATCCCAGCCTCAGGAGGAACACCAGGTTTCATACACTCAGCAATATCTATTATAACCCTCGCTGCATATTGAACTAGTTCATATGGAACTATAGATAAAAATATTCCTTTTGTCTTGTAAGATAATTTCCTCACTGCTCGTTCAATCACTTTCCTTAAACATATAATTGCTGCACATCTATACATTTCTGCCATTCCGTCCAAAAGATCCTCTTGCTCAAATTTCCTATAACTTCTTAGTTCAGGTGAAAATCTTGAAATAAATGTTTTGTAATTTGATAACTGTATTGTTTCACGTTTGTAAGTTGAATATGTCCATTTATTAACTTGTTCCCACATCGTAGTAAAAACAACAAGCATATTCTCTGGGAATAAAAAATTCTCATGTGCTAATCTTGATATCCTCCATAATAAACAAAAGATTCCTGAATATTTATACATTAACGAATCATAATTTGAAACATCATTAGATAGTTGCATTAATTTATCTCTTTCCTTATCGCATTCTTTTAAATTAGAAGATATTAAATCATTTTTATATACTTCTTCATTAACTTCTCTCATAAGAGATTCCTCATTAATATTATTCATTTCATCATTTGTAGATAAAATTTTACCGCTATTTAACATATTAGTCCATGAACCTTCGTGATTATATTCATCCGATGAATTGCTATTATTTTGAATCGATCCAAAACTACTATTATTTAAAAAGTATTCATTATTAAAATTTTGATCTCCAGTTGAAATATTATTAAAAATTTGCTTCCCCGGTGGTGTAGATAGTTCTTCCTCAAATCCAAGGGCAGATAGATCTGAAAACAAAGGAAAAGATCCAATAGTAAGAGATGATAAAACGTCATGATATAAAAATGACCTTAATAACCAGTTTTTCCGTTTATCTAATGAACTAGTATAAGCCTTTTCACCGCCTGAGCTTCCTATAAATCTCCTAACAGCAGATAAATGATGAAGCCAAGATGAACCACCATCCTGCGACTCAATGCCGCACATCAATAGACAAGCAGCTATTAAATGATCCTTTGACTTTAGTGGGTTTTGAGAGTTTAATAATAAGGGGGATTTTGCACTATCTTGAGAAGGAATTTCTGATGATGATACTGATGATTCTAAATCATCTGAAAAATTTTGTTCCCATGAATTACTATCATTTAAATTTTTATTAAGTAAATTATTAATGGAAAACATTTCAAGATACGCAGATTCAGCATTGGAAGTTGAATATTTTGTAGGCTTGTTTCCCTCATCTGATGAAGAAGTCTCTGCGAGTTCTTCCAATATAGATTTTGTTGCTAATCTGTAATATTTTGACACTAAATCGATTCCAGCATCTGTTAAATTAAACTTTTGAATAGCAGCCCATGCAAGAATAGTATTACGAACAGCTGCTGAATGTGTCATCATTGGAACAATCACTAATAGGAAAGCAGATCTATTTCTTTCTACAACTGATATGAAAGGAACCGATGTAGACATCCAAAAATTTAATAGTTCACGCTCTTTTTTCGTTCCAGATGAACCTAAAAATAATGGGAAATAATCTATTTCCTTATATCGTTTAAATTCTATTTTACTATCATATGCATCTTCATTTTTTGTAAAATCTTTAATTAAAAATGAACTATGTTCTTCATCTAAAACAAGGTTTTCTACATCAGTATTTTGTCCTTGAAGTTCATTTGTTTTAATTAAACCTTGATCTTCATAATTATAAGGTTGTGTTAAAATATCTGACGCTAATGTAGACTGAATTTGTAATTCTGTAAGTAAGATATCTTCGTAATCTCTTAATCCCAAACCTTCTCCTCTTTCTCTTCCTTGTTGTAATAACATATTGTAACAAGATTGTATATTATTAGTACCAGCTAATGAATGTAATTGATGTAACTCTGATCTATGCGAAAAAGGAGTTGGATGAATAAGACTTTTTTTAATTACAATAGGATCATTTTGGTTGTTTAAAGAGTTATTTGAATTTATTGAGTCATTATGATGGTTTTGATGCATATTTATAGCAAAATCATTTGAAGTATTACGTAAATCTTCATTATTAATTGAATTGGATAGATTAGTTAATTTTAGATTATTTGCATATTGTTCTTTGTTATCTGAATTAGAATTAATTGAATTTTGACAATTGTAATTATAATTTGTTTCATAATTAGAAGTATAATTAAAATTAGAATTTTCGGGGTGTTGATTTTTTACAATAGTTTGAACTTTTTCAACTGAAGATGAATTTAAAACTGGATTTAAAGTTGAGTTCAGAGAAGTTGTTTCTAAAGTAAAATCTAAATTTTTATTTTTTTTGTTTGCAGCAGCAGTATTCATATCTGTATCAAAACAGGAGAAAAAAACAGAATCAGTTTTAGATTCTTTTGTATTAGATATTGGTACTTTAAAAACAGTAGGAGTTTTAAATCGTATTTTATCTCTCCAAGTACATTCTCGACCTATTCGTTTACAATTTTGACAAACTGGGAAAGTTTCATCACATTTTTTTTTTCTTTTTATACAAGTTTGACAACCTTCCCTAGATCTCTTTGTGAATCTTCTTACTCTTTTTTTAGGTTCATTTGGGTTGTCATTTTGATTTTTTTCATTATTGAGTTTTCCATCTATTACAGGTTTTTCTTTTAACATTTTTGATTAAAAAGTAACCTTGAAAGTGCCCTTAAATTTACTAAAATAGGTTTAAGATAAGCAAAAAACCATAAATTTTTAAAATAAAAACTAAATAATAAAAACTAAATAATAAAATCAAATAGTTCTTTAAAATTGTATAGAAAAAAAACATAAAATTCGACCAATTTTCAACTCGTTTGGTTTGAAATAAAGGTCATTCATATAAATTTAAAAATTAAATTTATGACCCAAAGGTTATCTAAAAGGAAAAAATATTTCCTAATGGGGTAATTAATACCTAATACGGAAATAAAATACGCAGAGCCAAGAGAAAAATAACAAGCTAGCACAAATTTGGAGTAAATGATGCACTAGTACAAAATAGGAATTTGTACAAAATAGGTAATTGTACAAAATAGGTAATTGTACAAAATAGGAAATTATTCAAAGGGATCTAAAAAAATTAATATACCAATAATATTTGTACTAACTATATATTTTTTTATAATTTATATATTATACAATATGTTATTTATTATATTATTTATTATATTATATTATTAAAGTTACAACTAGTGCTTTAGACTTTAATAGCGTTTGAACGTTTAAATGCTAAGAAAGTTAATGTTACTAATAAATTGCGAATAATTAATAATTTACCCCATATTATTTAAAATTGGAAATTATATTCGAAGTTGAAAGCGATAAAAATATCCTAAATAGGAAATTATAATCACTATTTATATACACAAAAAACAAAAATAAATAAAAAAAATATCCGATAACCGTCTAATAAATACGTAATATAGATCGGAAATAAATTTATTTTATTTTATTTTATTTTTTTGTTCTATTTCTATACTGAGCGAGAAAAGTTTCTAAATTTACTAATGCTGTGGTAATTTATTATAGTAACTGATTTGTAGAGTACCCCTCAATATGGTATTTCAGTATATATTTTTTTATTACTATGTAGATAGCGCTATACTATTAACAAGTGGAGTAGATTAGATAAGCTAAATATATAAATAGTCTATGTTGATTTAGATTTATATTATTTGAATTAATTGGATAGGATATATTTATTTACAATATATTTATTTACAAATAATTTTTTACAATATAATTTTTTATATATTTACAGTATAATTTTTCCAAAATTCTTTTATATTGTATTTTTTTACTTATACTTATACTTTACTGTATAGGTATATTTCAATCTTATTGGAATCCACAATAGATAGAGAATAAAAGAAATAAAGTTAGCATAATACATTTATAATATTATTTTTATTTACAGAATAAAAACACACTGGTGAACTCTTTTCTTTTATAAAATCCTATAAAATCCTATCTCATTGGTTTATTTTTGGATTTATTATCTCACAATATAAGTGACAATCACTATAACAACGGAATTAATTTAATTAGACATTTGCCGATAATATTTTCGCAATTGTTTTTCTAATTATAACAACGAAGCGCATTCAATCAGATAAGAAGTATCTAAATATTATTTAGAAAAATATTAATATAATATATAATAATACAACTCCTTGGTATTTATAATTATACTTTTGCTAATTTATTATCATTAACTTATTGTCTATAATGAAATTTTTAAAAAAAGTTTTAGTTGCAAATCGTGGAGAAATTGCTTGTAGACTCATTGAAGGTTGTAAAAAAGAAAATATTGAAACTATCGCAATCTATTCAAAAGAAGATGCAAATTGTCCTCATGTAATTAAAGCAACTAAAGCTGTATTATTAACTGATAATAATAATAATAGTAGTAACGAATCCCAAGCTTATATTGATATAGATCAAATTATATCCATCGCAATCGAAAATAAAGCACAAGCAATCATTCCTGGTTATGGATTTTTATCAGAAAATGAAGAATTTGTAGATAAATTAAATAAAAATAATTTACTATTTATTGGTCCCTCAGTTGAATCAATCAAATTCTTTGGTTTAAAACATTTAGCAAGAGAATTCGCTTTAAAATCAAAAATTCCAATCATCCCAGGAAATGATGGTTTAATTAATTCAGAAGATGAAGCCTTAAAAATTGCTCAAGAAATCTCATATCCAATCATTATTAAATCCACCGCCGGTGGTGGAGGTATGGGTTTAAAAATTTGTTATAATTCAGATGAATTAAAAGAGAATATTACAAAAATTAAAGCAAGATCAAATCTTTTATTCAAAAACTCTGGTATTTTTATTGAAAAATATATTAAAAATTCAAGACACATTGAAGTTCAAATTTTTGGTAATGGTTTGGGAGATGTAATCACTTTTGGAGAAAGAGAATGTTCAATCCAAAGAAGACATCAAAAGGTAATCGAAGAATCACCTTCACCATTTGTAGCTGCATCTTTAACCGCAACAAATAATAAAAATTTACGTTCTGAATTATGCAATGCTGCAGTTTCTTTAGCAAAATTAACTAAATATAAATCCGCTGGTACTGTGGAATTCTTAGTTGATGATGATACAAGTTCCTTTTATTTTCTAGAAATGAATACTCGTTTACAAGTTGAACATGGAATAACTGAATTAACTTATGATATTGATTTAGTTTATTTAATGCTCTTACAGGCGGATTATGAATTATCTGGCTCCGATGGTATTCCAAGTGATCTCTTAAATTCATTTGCTCCAAATTACACAAATGGAACCTCAACAACAATTATAAAAGATAAAAAGACATACCCCAATGGAGCTGCCATTGAAGTTCGTCTTTATGCTGAAAATCCTATAAAAGATTTCGCTCCTTCACCAGGTATACTTCATAATGTTTATTTACCAAATCCAAACGAATTTTCTTATTTGGATTGTAAAATTCGTATTGATCATTGGATTGAAACTGGTACAAAGATCTCACCATATTTTGATCCTTTATTAGCTAAGATAATGGTTTGGGCGCCAAATCGCTTAATGGCAATAAAAGGAATGATTCGACTTCTTGATGTTATTAAAATCCAAGGTCCACCAACAAATTTAAATTATTTAAAATCTATAATTTCAAATCCACAATTCGAAAGCGGTTTCACATTAACTTCTTTCCTTTCATCTGAACAATTTATTAATTATTATAAGCCAAATGTAATTGAATTTATTTCATCAGGTGCTTATACAACTATTCAAGATCTTCCTGGTAGAATAAATGTTAATGGAGGTATACCAATTTCTGGTCCAATGGATCTCTATTCGTTTAAAATAGCAAATTCGTTAGTTGGAAACGATTCTTTAAATACTGAAGCTTTAGAAATTACATTTTCTGGTCCAATTATTAAGTTTTATTCTGATACGTTGATTGCCCTTACAGGTGGTGAATTTGAATTTAAAGTTAATGGAATTTTGGCGCCAATGTGGTCAACAATTTATATTAAAAAGGGTTCTATAGTATCAATTGGTAATTCTACTGGTTCAGGTGCCAGAGCTTATTTAGCAATTAAAGGTGGCTTCCCAAATGTTGCAAACTATCTAGGTTCTAAGTCTTGCTCACCAACCTTAAAAATTGGTGGTCATCAAGGCCGCACAATATTTTTGGGTGATTGTCTTGAAATAGATCCATTAAACTGTGATTATACTGATTTTGATTCAAAATCATCTCCATTTAACTCAATTTTCACACTTCCTAATAAATACGTTCCCAAATATGAAGGATATAATGAAAAGAATAAAGAATCATATTGGAAGATTAGAGTTATTCCAGGACCTCATGACACTTCTGAGATTTTATCTAAAGAAGGAAGAGATCTAATTTATAACACCGTATGGAAGGTTAATCATAATTCAAATAGGGGTGCTTTAAAATTAGATGGACCTAAACCAATTTTTTCAAGATTGTCTGGTAAAGATGGTGGAAGACATCCTTCAAATATCCTTGAATATGGTTATCCAACTTGTGGAATTTCATTTACAGGTGATAATACAGTTTTATTTGGTGTAGATGGGGCAACTTTATCCGGGTTTGTTTGTGTTGCAACACCCATTGAATCAGATTGGTGGAAATTTGGTCAAGCCAAGCCTGGTGAAGGAATTAAGTTTATTCCAGTTTCCTGGGAAGATGCTATCGAAATTCATGAAAAAAGAGATGCTTATATAGACTCTCTTTCACAAGCAATTAATAAGATTAAGGCTGGTTTGAAATCAAAATCAAGTGATAATAAATTATTATTACCAGACGTACCAGAAATTGTTTTTGAGCCAAATAGCAAGCCATATACTGGAAAAACAATCTTATGGCATAGAGAAGAATCAGTTGAAAAACATCTACCATTTGTTGAGTTTCGTCAAGCTGGTGAATCAATGATTGTGATTGATTTTGGTATTGAAAAATTTGATTTAATGAATTGTGGTAGACAATATTCACTATCGTTAATCCTTGAATCCGAAGAATTTAAGAAACAACACCCTGATATTTACAAATCAATTCTTAGAACCGAATCAACATCAGGATCGCTTGTGGTTGTATTTGATTCATTGAAATTAAAAATTAACAGAGATCTTATTTTAAAGGAGTTAATTGCTATTGAAAATTCACTACCACCATCCGAGGAACTTAAAATTCAATCAAGAATATTTAAATTACCAATTGCATTTAAACATTCTGCTATTGATTCTTGCATTGAGCGATATATTAAATCACAAAGACCTTATGCAAGCTATTTACCTGATAATACTAAATTTCTTATGGATTCATCAGCAATTGATACATTTGAAAAATTCAAAAGTCATGTAGTTGGTCAACCTGAGGTTATTACAGCAATATCATTTCTTTGTGCATTGCCAATCTTTGTCCATGTTGATCCAAGATTAAGATTTATGACACCAAAATATAATCCAGCACGTACTTTTACACCAGCAGGAGCAATTGGTACTGGGTCATTAGGTCAATCAATCTATTCAGTCGATTCTCCTGGTGGATACATGTTATGGGGTATGACACTTCCTGATTGTTGTTGGAACACATTCTCAAGATTAAACGGATTTAAAAAGGATAAACCATGGTTATTCAATTTATTTGATCAAATAGTGTTTTATGAAGTTAATGAGGAAGAGTTGACGAATTTAAATTTAAAACTTTTAAGTCATGAATTTGAATTAGAATATAAAGATTCAGTATTTGATTTTAAAAATTATAAAAAATTTGTTGATTCAATTTCAGATGAAGTTGAAGAAATCAGGTTAAAACAAATTAAAGCAAATAATTTAATAATGGATGAGGAAACGGAACTTCTTAAGAAATGGGAAAATGAGAAATTATTAGGAAAGGGTGTTAAAAGTAATATTGAAGAATTATTAGTTGATCCTAATAATAAGAAAGTTCAATCGCCAATGAATGCAAGTGTTTGGAAAATTAATGTTAAAAAGGGAGACATTATAAGTGATGATGATATTTTAATTGTTTTGGAAGCAATGAAGATGGAAATTCCTGTGAGATTGAATTTGGATTCAAAGAAGAAATATGAAGTTTTAGAAATTATTGTTGATGAGGGTGATGTTGTTTTACCAGGTGATAATTTGATTATTATTAAATAGTTTAAATGAATTTTAAGTATATAAAACAAATAATAGCACAAGACAAAATATATTAAAAATAGCAACAAATGTGAAGGATTGATGGATATATAAATATTTAATAAAGAAATAAACAAACGCCATAACTTGATACAAAAAAAAAAGAAAAATAGTAAAATAGTAAATAGTAATAAAGTAGAAAAAAAAAAAAAAATATATATTTTTTTTTTTTTTTTTTTTTTTTTTTTTTTATATACCAATTTTGCTTAAACGTTTTTCTCGCTCTTCCTCTTCTTCTTCATAAACTTTAACCCTTTCTAACATTTCGTCTCTCTTTTTTAGCCTCCATCTTGCAAGTTTTGCACGCTCGTGAACTTTAAAACCATAAATTTTTGGTATATAAATGTCAATAGGCTTTGAAGGTATAAAAGCGGGATAAACTTGAAATAACATATGAGGAAAAGTTGAGCCAAAATATGCACCGTCAATTGCAGAATGACGACTTGATTTTGGATTATATATATCTTCACAACTTGGACAATATAATTTTACTGGTGAAACATGTGGTTGATCAGCTTGTCCTAATGGTAATAAAGGATTTAAATTACATAAAACTCTAGGACATTTACCAAAATCAGATTTTTTATATTTTTCAATCATTTTTTGTAAACCATGAGCTGTTAAAATATATCTTGCATGTATGAGTCCATATAAATGTCTTGCAGATTTTTCGATAGTATCTTTCATTTTATCATCACATTCCCTAGCTATTTTATGGTTAATGTTAGGATTAAAATGATGATTATATTTTATTTTATTTTATTTTAATATAAAAAAAATATATAATAATACTTACTAAATTGATCAAGAATTATATCTAAAGCATATTGATAATAGCCAACTTCTGAACTGAGACCAGTTAAATTAAATCTGTCAATTATGAAATCTTCATCAACTTCACAGAAATATTCATTTCCTTTTGTACCGAGAAACCAATCGACCCAATATTCTGATTGTTAGTATGATATGTAATATAATAAAAAAGCAGAAAATGGGAAATGCTAGAATTATATAGTAAACAAATAAACAAAAAGTAATAAATAAGTATATGCTAAATAAATAAATAAATAAATATATGCTAAATAAATAAATAAATAAATATATGCTAAATAAATAAATATATGCTAAATAAATAAATATATGCTAAATAAATAAATAAATAAATAAATAAATGCTAAATAAATAAATAAATAAACAAATGCGTAAACAAATAAATGCTATCTTTTCCTTAATCTCAAAAATGATTAGCAATTGACTTGGAGAAGGAAAACAAAAAAGGAAAAAAGGGATAAAAGTAAACAAAGACGCGTGTTACGCGATTAATATAATAACAAAGTGCATACAATATATACTATAATATAATATAATATATTATATTATATTACATTATATACGAAGTATATAATGTAATATAGTAATATATAGTATATAATATAACATGATATAAATTAATAACAAAAATATGCTAATAATATGCTACTAATATGCTAATTATATGCTAATAATAATACAATAATAATAAACAAATAAAATAATATTCACTTACTCGAATAGTCAGAGTCTGATCCACTACTATATTCTTCCATTTATTACGTAATATTCCAGTTATAATATCTTATGTAAGACAGATAAAGGCACAATCAAATTTTTCGTGTATTGGAGTTCAATACAATAAAGAAAATAATCAATGTGGCAAATAAGAGTGCTATTGTATATTATATTAAATTGTGTTCATATATAATATACAACTTATCTCAATTATAATCAATCCTAGGTGTCTAGTCAATTAGATTTTAATGTTAATTGTTAGTTAATTATTATTTTATTATTTTTTTTAATATTTATTATTTTATTTATTTTATTTTATTATTTTTTTAATATTTATTTATTTATTTATTTTATTTTTTATTTATTTATTTATTTATTTATTTTTTATTTTTTTTATTATTTATTTATTTTATTATTTTATTATTATTTATTTCTTTCACTATAAGATTTTCATTCTCTTGTTATCTTTTGTGATGGATGGGATGTATATGTGATATAGCAACAGTTGCTTTAACAATAGTTGCTATGACATTTGTTATAACCCTAATTTTAATGTAATACCTTGAATTTTTCTTATATAGCATAGCAACAGGCGTCGAATAGTTAAAAGATACATAGTAATGAAAAGCAATAAGCAAATAACAAATAGAACCGTAGAGTAAATAACTAATAAAATGAATAAGATGAATAAGAGTAAATAAAAATAAATAAATAAAAATAAATAAATAAAAATAAATAAATAATAAAAAATACAAAATTAATATTTTTTAGTATATTATTATTATTACTATAATTATATATAATTATATATATCAAACATTGTCTCTAGGTAAAAACATGACTAATAACACAGTACAACATTACTAATACAACTCACACTATTCTCGTTTATTTCGATTCGGATTACTAACAACCGCGATATTTTTACTAATAGTCGTCTAAATTTGGTAGACTAAAATCTGCTTTGGGAGTCTAAATCCTAATTAGACTAATTTGTCTAATTTGTTTTTAAAACTACACCCCTGTCATCCATCCATTTTTCTGATAAATTTTAATTATCACTAATAAATTAATGATAATTAGTGATACTAACTAACTAACTACTAATTGTCATGTATTTTTTACGACCCGACTGGGGTGCTCAAACAGGTAGTTATTATAATCTTTTACATTATTTTTTTGGTTTTTTTGTAAAAATATTAATCAAATAGATGACTCTCATAAAATGGAACTTTACTCAATTCATATACATCCAGATGGAACTCGTTTAGTTTCTGGTGGTTTAGGTGCGTATTTATCTCATATATTATTATGATATAAAAAATGAAACATTAAACAGAAGAATATTGATACAATTTGTCATATCTTTTTTTTTCCCTCTCTATCTTTATGGTGATTTATTTGTTTATTCAATTACTGTAAATTCGTGATCTTATGAAATAGATTACTAATTATTGTTCATAGCAACCATTAGTAATTGATATTGGTCTGATTATCTAATGTTTGTTTTTTTGTTTATTTTTTTATTATTTATTTTTGTTTATTTATTTTGTTTTTTTATTATTTATTTTTGTTTATTTTTGTTTATTTTTGTTTATTTTTGTTTTTGTTTTTGTTTTTGTTTTTTTTTATTTATTTATTATTATTTATTATTATTTATTTTTGTTTATTATTTATTTTATTTATTTTTGTTATTATTATTATTATTATTATTATTTACTCATCTGTTACTCTTTTCAACCTAAGTACTAACATCCCAAGATGGCAAAATCAGAATATGGTCTACAGATGCAATCCAATCCTTTGCAGCAGCATTGAGAAATCCTGAAAATGTTAAACAGTTGCAAGGATTGACGAGTTTACCTCGTCTTGATAGTTATCCTCTAAATAATATGCAAGATTCCAATTCTAACCAACCAGAAACAAATCAATTTGAACATATTAAGGGAACTGATACTGATACTGTACCTGATAATGAAGATCAAAGTTCAATTGAAGAATATTTTAGCAGCGATGATGACCAAATGAGTTTAGATACTGAAACTGACGATTGTGAAGCAACCAATCAATTGACTCAGTCTAATGATATCACAAACCGTGAATCTCTAAAGCAACAAACTTTAAATATACATATTAAAGATGAACAAGTTACAAATTCAAAAGATTATATAAATACGAACCTAGACAATAAAAAATCGGAAACTTTAAATACCACCAGTAAAAATGGAAAACAAATAACTATTGACAAAATAAACAATAAAAATAAACAAAATGAACAAACTTCAATACAAAGTGACAAAATTATCAAACAAATTAAAGAAAACAACAATCAAGAAATCATTACTCAAAATATTAAAAGCGTTACCAAAGAAGTAACTACTATCCAAAACACAGAACTTGTTAATAATATGATACTTCAAAAAAATGAAAAATTTGATGTAGAGGTTAGTCAGAATGTTACTCAAGAAACAAAAAATGAAACTAATCAACTTACTAGTCATAATTATCAAAAAGTTACTCAACGTAGCAATTTGATTTCTAACACACAAATTATTGAAAACTCGAAAATTAATGATAAAACTACTGATCAAGAAATTAAACAAGAAATTAGTCAGAAACTAGATAAAGATATTAAAAATGAAACAACACAAATGGTTGATGAGAAAAACCTTCAATTTATAAACCAGGAAAATGAAAAAATAATTGAAAAAAATCATAAAGTTAATCAAAAAACTACTGAAAAAGTTGTTCAAAATACTAAGCTAAAAGTTAACCAAAAGATTATTCAAAAAAATAGCCAAGAAACTAACCACAAAGCAAAGAAAGCACTCAGTGAGAAAACTGATGAAGAATTGAGTGAAGAGATTGAAAATGATACTGAAGAGGAACCCGAAGAAGATTCTGAAGAAGAATCTGATTTAGAAATTGACAGAGTAATTAAAAAAAATGTTGGCGTAGCAAATAATAAAGACATCGAGAAAGAAACTGATGAGGAAACTAGCGATGATACTAACGCAGAAACTGGTGAGGAAACTGAAGAAGATATGGATGAAGATATAGATGAAAATATAAATGAAGATATGGAAGAAGATATAGATGAAATGGGAGATATTAATGGAAAAACTGACAAGGAAATCATTGAAGAAATCAACAGAATTAACAAAGAAATTGAAATTATTAACAACAATGATAGAAACAAAAAGACTACTGAAATGAATTATGATACAATTGACAAAATTAAGAGTAATAAAATATTAAAAAAAAGTAACCCAATTAATTCTTTGTCCGATTCCTCAACTTTTGATTTTCGATTTCATTCACCTTTTCTTAGACAATTATGTAGTATGAGTACACATACTGGAGCTGTAACAGTTGTTAGATTTTCTCCCAATGGTAAGTACTTGGCATCTGGTTCAGATGATCAAGTGGTTCTTATTTGGGAACGTAAAGATGATTTAAACATTATTAGAAGAGAATTTGGTTCAAATTCAGAGCCAGATTCTGAACGATGGGCTGTTCGGAAAAGATGTGTTGGTCATGATAATGATGTACAAGATTTAGCTTGGGCACCAGATTCTTCTATATTAGTTTCTGTTGGTTTAGATTCTGCCATTATTATATGGTCTGGTACAACTTTTGAAAAAATAACGCGGTTGGATATTCATACGTCTCACGTTAAAGGAATTGCTTTTGATCCTGTTAATAAATACTTTGCAACTGCATCTGATGATCGTAGTGTTAAGATTATTCGATATAATCATTCGTCCAGTGTATCAGGTATGGGTGCAGAGCCAACTTTTTCAGTCGAGCATACAATCACAAAACCTTTTGTTAATTCTCCTCTTACCACTTATTTTCGTAGACTATCATGGAATCCTGACGGTTCTAATATTGCTGCTTCAAATGCGATGAATGGTCCTTTACCTACTACTGTAGTAATTAATCGTGGCACATGGGAAGCCGAGCTTAATTTTGTAGGTCATGATGGACCTATTGAAGTTGCAACGTTTTCTCCTCGTTTATATAATTTCAAACCTGTTGCGAAATCTAGAACAAGTTGTGTTGCTTGTGGAGGTCAAGACAAAGCATTATCATTCTGGATAACTTCTTCTATTAGACCTCTTTTTGTTATAAGAGATGCTGCCCAGAAACCAATATCAGATATTTGCTGGTCACCTGATGGTCAAATTTTATTTGCTGCTAGTTTAGATGGTACTATACTTGTCGTTGCTTTTGATGATCATGATTTAGGAACTGTTGCTCCTTTATCTGAGAATGAAAAACAACTTTCAAAATTTGGTGGAGGAAGAGATGCAATGACCTTCCCAGAGTCAGTTCAGCAACTTCAACTTGAAGAAAAAGCAGCGCTTAAGGAAAGTAAAGAAAATAATAAACGTATGAATGACTTTAATTACAATAGCATTATTGAGCCCCAACCTTTAAAATCATTGTTTGATTCAAACCCATCAGCATACCTGAGTGGTAATAATTTAATTTATAATAGATTAAGTTATAATTCTTTAAATTATAAAAATTTCAGCTATAATAACTTCAGTGGTAAAATAGATAATCAATCTTCCAATAATCAAGCCTTTATTGCTAGATTAAATATTACTACTAATAAAAACGAAGGTTTTGATGGTAATGAGAATATCAATGATAGTACCAATAATAGTAACAATGATCACAGCAATAGCAAAGGTGGCAGTAATAATGGTAATAAGAACGACAATAACAATAACAATAATTATAATTATAATAATAATAATAATAATAATAATAATAATAATAATAATAATAATAATAATAATAGCAATAATAATAGCACTAATAATAACAATAACAACAATAATAATAATAATAATAATAACAATAATAATAACAATAATAATAACAATAACAACAATAATAATGTCAATAATGATAGTAATAAGAATAAGAATAAGATAAATGACAGTGAAAAAAATGACACTAATAACAATGAAAACTCTACAGTTGTATCCAATTCATTGAATGATGAAGGTGACGCAACAAATTCTATAAGAACTATTCGAAAATCTGCTAGTATTTCTTTTCCTTCTTCAATTCAAAAGTCTTTTAGTCCTGCTTTTAAAAAAAATAAAACTTCAATAGCAAGTCCAAAATTAACATTAGCTAATCAAAAAGTTACGATTACAAAAGATGGGCGCAAAAGGGTTACACCTATGCTTATTACTGGTAATGACACAAGTAATTCTAGAGCACTTCCTAATGTCCCGTTCACAAATTCTATGAATGTTATAATGACAGGAAATCAGAATCCTAATTTACTACCTTTAGAATTTTCTAAACCTTGTGATCGTTTACCAAAAGGCGGTGTTGGATCACTTCTTTTAGGAAATAAGCGTAAATTTGTTTCGGAGGATGATAACTCTTCATTAGATTCTAACTCGAATGGTACCGGCATATCATTATCATATAGTTATACTACTAAGAGCAATAACAGTAATACCACTAATAATACCACTAATAATATCAACAACAATAGCTATAATAATAATAGTAATAGTAACAATAGCAACAACAATAGTAATAATAAGAATAATATTGCTAATAATAATGATAATAAAAATAATAGCAATAACAATAACAATAACAAAAATAATACTAACAATGGTAATAATGGTAGCAATAACAATAGCGGTAATAATCAGAATAATGATAGCAACAATAATAATGATGTCATTGTTAATAATAATAACACCCCAGAATGGATAAGACCAGCAGTTGTTTCTCCAGCTTGTGGAGTTTCGCAAGTTCGTCTTTCAATTCCAAAGGTTAGAACATTTATTAAACGTATACCGTTTGAGAATTCTTCAATAATTATTGAGGCTTTTAATAGATCTGGGCCATCGCATGAGGCGACTCGTGTTTGCGTATCAAGGTCAGGAGAACTATTATGGCAAGATTTTTTACCAAAAATGGCTTTATTAGTTACGGGTGGTGATATGTTTTGGACAGTTGGTTGTGAAGATGGGATTTTACACGTTTATTCTTTATATGGAAGAAGAATAATACCGGCTATTGTTCTTGATGCTGCACCATGTTTTCTAGAATCGCGTGGATCATTTCTTGTAGCTATTACATCAATAGGAATGATGTATGTCTGGGATATAAATAACAATAAAGCGGTCCACCAACCGGTTTCAATTGCGCCGATACTTGATGTTGCAAGCTATTCAGATAATTCATTGTTTCATAAAGGTCCCTCAATAGTTCAATGTGGAATAACTTTATCAGGCAAAGTTTTAATTTCTCTTTCAACAGGTGATGGATTTACATACAATCCGAATATGCTTACCTGGAATCGCGTATCAGAAAAATGGTGGGCAGTTGGATCACAATATTGGAATTCTTTAAATATTAAAAGGACAAACGGATTAGTTGGTATGCTTGAAAGACGCACTGACGAAGACGCTATTAAAAAGGGTAGAGGAAGATTTTTGCAAAGATTGATGAAATCTGCTATGATGCATGATGGGTATGAAAATATTCAATCAGTTGTTTCAATCGGTCATTTAGAAAATAGATTAGCTACAGTTATTTTATTAGACTCAAGACAAGAGTTTAAGCACATTCTATTAACTTATGCTAGGGCACTTGCTGAAGAAGGATTGACTGATAGGTTAGATGAGTTGTTGAGAGAATTGATGGGTCCAGTTGTTTGTAAGGCTGGAAATTCAATGGATACGAATATGAACCCTGATATGAATAAGAATACTAATATGAATATGAATATGAACAGTAAAATGAACATGAGCATGAATTCAAATATGGATTCTAATCAAAATTCCATGGGCGAGATGGGAAAGAAGATGGGATTTAATAAGGATAATGGTAGTGAGATAAGCATGTGGGAAAAAACCATATGTGGATTTGATAAACGTTCACTATTAGAAGAAGTTTTATTATCAATTGGAAGAAACCAGACGGTTCAAAGGATAACGATTCCATATGCAAGATATTTAGGATTGGTTGACATTTCTATTCCTGATCCTGAGTATTAAAAATCAATATTATGACACCCCGAATTACACCTATTCACAAGAACATCTTGGTCGTTTAGCGTGTACTGTACAATAGTTACATACATTATTTATTTATTTATTATTTATTTATTTTACATGCATACATATATATATATATATATTAATTAATTACTCATTTATTTATTTATCTATTTATTTATTTATTTATTTATTTATTTATTTATTTATTTATTTATTCATTTATTGCATTATTTGGTTACATGAATTTAATATAAAAGTTTTAAATGTTAATACTAAAAAATAAAATTACATACTAATCCTGGGAGACTTTTTCCGTAGATGCTCTTCTAGAGGCAACTTCACGTAAGACTCTGTTCCCGGATAAGATAGCAAAAATAGATGCTAATAAGGTTTGGTAAACAGTAGTAAAAATTGAAGTTCCAACATAATAATTAAAAAAAATATACTCAATAAAAATAAAAGAAGAAATGAAAACAATATGAGAAACTGGATTTGACTTAAAGGCAATTTTTAATTGTTTAAAATTTAATAATCCAAGATATGCATAACCAAATAATGAAAAACTTAATATGGCAACATTAGCAATAATAAAGATTAAACTTATAATAAAACTTGTAGATTTTGGTGGTGAATTAAATATGTGTCTAATCTCTGGTAAATATCCATATCTAACTGGTTTTTGAACTTTTTTATTACCTTTATATGTTTTGTTAATGATCTTTCCTAAATAAATATCCGTTCCTTTACCTTCGCCAAAAGAAGCAACAACTAATGAAACTGATAAATTTTTATCATTAGCTTTAAATGCTGTAGGTAAATCTTTATTTTCCTTATTTTGTTAGATTTTTTATACTATGTATCAATTTTAAAATAATTTAAATAATTTAAATAATTTAAATAATTCAAATAATGTATTCACTTACTATAGTGAATTTAGCCCGGCCAGAATCCCGGATGCTAGCTGGATATGTTGCTTCCACCCCCGTTGTGTCGTCCTTAAAAATAATAAAGGCTTGGTGTGGGCGCGAATGAACATTATTTAAAAGGGTTTCGAACTTTATCTTTAAAAATGTCTCATCAGGAAATTCCAAGTATTCTAATTTTCCAAATTCGGCTAGACTAACCAAGTTAGTAAACCAAAAAAAAAAAAAGAAAAAATAATAATTCCCACCTCAATTATTAGCCTATAGACTAACCGAAATAGGAACACATAATAAATAAACAATGCTTAGATAATAAACATACAATGCTTATATAATCAATTCCTACCTTTTGCTAACCAATTGTCTTGTCTTTTCGTTGATTGACACCTCGAGAGAATCGACAGTCCATCGTGCCTTTACAATACTGAACAAAAAGTTCAGTATGAGAAAACTAAACGCATATAATTTCATAATGACTAGTTAGACTGTAATAATGATAATAATAATAATAATGTATGCAAATAATAATGTATGCAACAATAATGTATACTATGGTATATAAATAATATAATCTACTATATGGAAAGGAATTGAACAAGTCAATTTAGAAATTATTTATATCTTTCGGTTGTTGTGGAAACGAAACGAAAACTTGTTTTTGTTTTCGTAACTGTCAGTATTTACAAGTAAACATATTTGTAATTACACGTAATTACAAATATGTTTACTTGTAAATACTGACAATTACGAAATATTTTTAGTTTTTCGTTGCTATAGAATCAAGTGACAACGAAAAACAAAAATAAAATTTAAAAAAAAAGATAAATCTTAAAAAAAAAAAAAAAAAAAAAAAAAAAAAAAAAAAAAAAAAAAAAAAAAAAAAAAAAAATAAAAAAAAAAAAAAAAAAAAAAAAAAAAAATACTATTAAAAATTATAAAAATTATAAAATTATAAAATTACAAAATTACAAAATTACAAAATTACAAATGGCAAATGGTCTCCCAAGGGTTAAAAATAAAGCAGCTTCTAGTCTGCAAATTTCAGCAGAACAAATTTTATTGGAAGCATATGAAAATCGTGAAGGAAAGTTAAAAGTTTCAGAACAAAAAATCTCAGATTTAGAAGAACTACATGAATTTCAAAATAGGAAAAGAAATGAATTTGAAAATGCTTTAAAAAGAAATAAATTAAATATTGGTCAATGGATAAGATACGCAGAATGGGAATTAGAACAGAAAGAGTTTTTAAGAAGTAAATCTATCTTTGAACGAGCTTTAGATATTGATATTCAAAATGTTCCGTTATGGTTGAAATATATTAACTCTGAGTTAAAATACAAAAATATAAATCATGCTAGAAATCTTCTAGATAGGGCTACTACTATTCTCCCAATGGTTGATAAATTTTGGTTTTTGTATGTTCAAATGGAGGAAATGTTAGGTAATATAATAAAATGTCGAGAGGTTTTTGAAAGGTGGCTGTCGTGGCAGCCTGTTAGTAATGGTGTTTCTAATATTAATAGGAATGCTAGTAATATTACTTGTATTCCTGCTTGGAATGCATATATTAATATGGAGAAAAGATATGGTAATATAGGGAATATAAGAAAAATTTATAAAAGATTGTGTTCGATTAATTTTGATGTTGAAAATTGGATTAAATGGGCAAAATTTGAAAATGAGTATGGGACAAGTGATGATGTGCGAGAGGTTTATACGGGTGCAATTGATTTTTATGTTAATAGTTGTAGTAATAATTCAAATACAACTGATCTTATAATTTCATTTGCTAAATGGGAATGTAAACAAAAAGAGTTTGAACGAACTCGTGCAATTTATAAGTTTGGATTAGAAAATAAAATAATAAATATTGATACTAAACAACTTTTTGATGAATATTCTAAATTTGAGAAACAATTTGGTGATAAAGATGGAATTGAAAATATTGTTTTAAACAAGAGAAAAATAATATATAAAGAGAAACTAAAAAAGAATCCATACAATTATGATAATTGGTTTTCTTATATTAATCTTTTACAAGATTCTGGTTCAGATTTTCATGAAATTACTGACACTTTTGAAAAATCTATAAGTTTTGTTCCAAAAGACATTAACAATAATTCACAAATAAGTTACCAAAAACATTATTGGAGAAGATATATTTATCTTTGGATTAAATATGCAATATGGGAAGAAATTTATGCTAAAAATATTGAAAAAACTAGAGAAATTTATAAACAATGTTTAAATATTATACCACACAAACATTTCACATTTTCAAAAATTTGGCTTTTATTTGCAAAATTTGAAATAAGAAATGGAACTGTATCAAGCGCAAGAAAAATTTTAGGTAACGGAATAGGGAAATGTCCAAAACCAAAATTATTTAAAGAATACATTAACTTAGAGATTAGTTTAAAAGAATTTGATAGATGCAGGAAAATTTATGAAAAATTTTTGCAAGTTTTCCCTTATTATACTCAAGCGTGGATTGATTTTACAGAATTTGAAGAAAATTTAGGTGATTATGATCGAGTTAGAGCTATTTATGAAATTGCAATAAATCAGGATGATATACAAATGCCAGAATTAATTTGGAAAAAATTTATTGAATTTGAATCTGATCAGGGAGAATATGACAATGCTAGAAATCTATATGAACGTTTATTAGAAATCAGTGGCCACGTAAAAGTTTGGATATCACGGGCTCTATTTGAACTTACAGCGGATCAAGAAGAAGAAAATGACAATGAAGAAGTTACCGAGTCCGCTAAAAACAAATCACGAGATATTTTCCAAAGAGCACATACATATTTACAAAACAATGACTTAAAAGAAGAAAGAGTTGTTCTATTAAATGCTTGGAAACAATTTGAACAAGTTCATGGTTCTTCTGAGGATGTTAATAAGGTCAGTGCTTTGTTACCAAAGATTCTTAAGAAACGAAGGAAATTGGATGATGGTACCTATGAAGAATATTTGGAATATCTATTCCCACAAGAGGAAGAGTCAAATAAGAAGAAGATTAGTTTATTAGAAATGGCTCATGCTTGGAAAGCATCTCAAATGGAGAAAGCTTCAAATGGAAGTGATGCCAAATAATCTACCAACATATTATATATTAGAATCAATATTTTATGAACCTAATTGATTGTTAGATTAGGTTCAGTCCATAGCTTTGTATATTTATATATATATTCCGGGTAACTATTATTAATTGTAAATATATGGGGGTAATTATTGGGATAGTTATATTAGTATTTTATTAAAAAAAAAAAAACTCGATACCATACATTATTAACTGGATATAAAAAAATTACTAAGCATACTGACATAGCAACGTTGTAATTTTATATTTTAGGATACAATTCAATATACAATTAACTATATAGAATAAAGTTGGGAATTTTTTTAAAAAAAAAAAAATAAATAAACTTAAATACAAAGTGTAAAAAATATCTACATATGGAAAACTTTGTGCGGGCTTCTAAACCAGAAGTATCAAAGCTTAAAGCTGGGATACAAATAATACAAAAAGATACAAAAGACACAAAAGACGCAAAAGACGCAAAAGACACAAAATACGCAAAAGACACAAAAGACACAAAAGACACAAATAATCTACCAGCACCAGCAAAATTCGGTGAAAGGAAAACCTTGTACGAACAATTACAAGAAAATGAAGCATACTTAGACGCTAAATTTAACGAAGAATGTGCTCTACAAAATTCAATCTATAGACTCCATGATGACGATTTAAATTATCTTGAAAAGCTAAAACAAGAAAAAAATATTTCTCTTAAAGCTTTAAAAGAAGCCGAGGAAAAGGGTTTGGCCGAATTCAAAAAGTGAGTATGATTGCTTACATAATGGTTGTTGTTTCCTATTTAGGTAAACCCTATGCCGAGTGTATTACCTATTTTAATTTTAATTATTTTCTATTCCATACTAATTGTTAGCGCCCAAATTGTAAAAACTCTAGAACCAAGTAGTGAAGATATTTCAAATATACTTTTAAAAAAACGGAAAGTTAGTAAAACATATCGTATTGAAAAGAAATCTACAAAGAAGAAAATTATTAAAAAGGTTGACAAACAATTGATATCAAGTTTATCATCTGATGTTAAAACAGATAGCCTTTTAGTAAATTATGATTCGGAATCGAGTGAATGAGTGATGACTGTTAATAGAAAATAATCTTTGTAAAAACCTATATTGTAGATAAATTTTTAATGTAGATTAGATTAATAATAAATATTAATATTATCGTTTGGTTGATGGCTCTGGTAGCTTATCTTCTGCAGATCTTTTTGCTGGTATATTACTAAACGTAGAGAAGGATGTACTTGTTTGATTTTTATCATTAGTTGTATTCTGTTGAGGAGCTAAAACAATTTCATTTGAATTGGAATGATTTTTTTTAGTATTAATTTGAGTAAATGTACCACTTTTAAACCATTTATCATTATCTTTATTAATTTTATTGTCTAGTAATTTAGGATTTATTAATTCGATTCCCTGAACTGGGGTAAAAGCTATTGTTGAAGATAAACCATTATTTTGACGATTTAATAAAGAAGAATTCAAATTAGATAGTCTTGCCTGCATTGTTTTTGATAGTTTTGGTTTGTTCTTTGAATCATTTACTAAAGCTCTAATAGAAGTTGTTGACATTATATCAGAAGTTCCACTATTATTAGTACCAAGTAATCCTAATCCATCAGACTCATCATAATTTGTAAATTCTAATTCCTCTTTACCAAATGCAATACGATTTTGTGCTTTCTTTAAATCTGACATAATAAATTGTTCTTTATATTTTCTAAATCTTTTCCCACCTCTCTTTTTCGATAATTTTTCAAACGGTATCGGAAGTGCTTTTGGTCCTTTATTTTCCGGTGGTTGTAATAATTTTTCAATTTTATTTAAAAATTCATTATATAACTTTGTACCAAAGGATCCATCAGTAAATGATCTACATAAATCCATTCTAACCGCGAGTGTAATCTTTGATGATATTATCTTTATTGCTTTTTTATGTAATTCATTTGGAACTGATTGTAAAATATTAGAGTTGTATATGAATCCTTTATTATTATTTTTAATATTATTACTATTACTATTAATAATAGTAATATTACTATTATTAGAAGCATTACTATTATTAATATTCATATTTGAACCTAGTGACGGTAAATTACAAGATGGAACCTTTGATAGTGCCAATAAATCTCCAACAAAACTGATTAACTGTGTAGTAATTTGGGATCCAATTAAATTGCAAGTATTTGGTGCAAATAAAAAAATTTTTTTTGAAACAAATGAAATCAATTTTGATTTCCCATTATCTAATGATATAGTTAAATTACATAATTTTAAAATGAAATTAATTTCATCCTCTAAAAGATTTTCACCAATTTTTTCAATTGATGACATATTTAAAACCATACAAGTTGCTGATGGTAAAAAATTTTTTAATTCTTGTTCAATATTTGGTATATTTTGAATGTCATTTTTAATTAATAAAATTGTCTTTGCATATTCTATGGGATTTTTTATTAATAAGTCTAATTCTGGGAATCTTTTCTTATAATAATCTTTAATTATTTTGTATAAAATTATAATTTCATTATTAGTCTCAACGATAAAAGTATTAGCTTCAACAATTAGTTTAAATTCTTCATTATCAGTCTCGTTTTCAACATTTGTGTTAACATCCAAATCATCACCAATTGATTCAATCTTGCCTAAAATTTCTTCTAATTTTTCACTTAATTTTGTAATCTTTTTAATATTATTTATCTCTTCTAAAGAGTTGTTAATTTTGTTATTTGTACTCTCTTGATTATATAATATAATGTCATTATTTAATAATTTATTATGTAATAACTCTGGATTATTAGGTAATTCCTTTGTAAACTCAACCTTGTTATTTTGAATTTCACTTTCATTTTCATTTTCGATTTCTATCTCACTTTCATTTTCGATTTCGTTTTCAAAATCTGCTAAAAACTCATCAGCTAGGGACATTTTTTATGATATTCGTTACTGTTTTAGTAGTATTTGTTCAGTTTTCTATATTTTTATAAGTAATCCACTTAGTAACCAACTATTGAACAGATTGAAAAGACAAAAAATAGTAAAAAAAACAGTAAAAAAACAGTAAAAAAACAGTAAAAAAACAGTAAAAAAAATATATAGCACAGTAATAAACAAAAACTCTGTAGTTTGTTTTAATTTCTTGATAAAAAAAATAATTTTGATATTTTAATCTATAAAAAACCTTAAATTTATTCAACTTTTAAAAATTAAAGGTTTCAATTACGATTTAAATAAATCTACAGTTTGTTAAAAATTGCCATAGTTACTAGTATAAGCCGTAATACATTGTAATAATATATTGTACATAAACCGTAATACATCGTAATAATATACTACATGTAAACTATATTTACGTGTAATTACATTATTTGAAAATTAAATTAAAAACCTATTGATAGTAAACCTTTGTTCATCATGGAGAACAGTGTGGATAACTCGCAAAGCAATGAAAACACAAAAAATGGACAAAAAACAAATAGAAAAATAGAAGAAAATGTTTTAATAGATAACAATTTTGAAGAAAATAGTTCGCCATTAGTAAATATTCAAATAATTGATGAAATATCAACTCAATTTAATGAAATTCTTTTAAGAATAGAAACTAGAATTAAAAAGGTATATTACATGTATCTATAGTAAAAATATATAATATATATATATATATATATACATATAGAGCTGAATAAACAAATTAATAAATATACTATCTATATATTACTATAATACGTATGTTAAAATGATAAATATACTGATTTACAGATTTCTTTAGATGCAGAAAATAGTGCAAGTCAGGTACATAATCGTACATTAAAAATCCTATCTGCCTCTGATGAAGAAACAGATTTTTTGGAATCTTTAATGAAAGAGTCGGACGAGATTGAACTGGAATTTGATAAAATAAAGCAATTAGGTGAAATAGTGTACGTTTTTTTTTTTTTAATCATTCGCTATGTAATCTAACTATAAGAAATGGATTTAAACAACGTATATACAATGTAGAAAAAAAGTTAAAACAGCATCGAATCCAATAATGCATTTGTTTGTTTGTTTATTTTATGATTGTGTGTATGTATTCAATGTGTGTGTGTATTCAATGTGTGTGTGTATTCAATGTATGTATGTATTCAATGTATGTATGTATTCAATGTATGTATGTATTCAATGTATGTATGTATTCAATGTATGTATGTATTCTAATCAATAGTCATTTATATCGATGTTTATGTAATATTGTACGGTTGATTATATAATAATATACTGCTTCTTATATAATCGTGGTTGCATTTTTGCAAAGTGCAATTACAGCATTGCACTGGATATTAAAAGAATATAACATACATGGTAAACAAACAATTGTACACTATAAAAAAAGCAAAGTGAGAAACTTTAAACCTATTTACATGAAAATAATCAAATAAGAAATAGTTCGATTGTTTCAATGTATAAATAAAAACAAACAGTTAAGTATAGTTGATTTATAATTTTTTTTCTGAATTTACTTACTATATAAACATAAACAAACTTATTCATCTCTCTAGAATGATTTTATTCATAAATATTTACAAATATTAATCTACTAAAATAATTTATTCGTGTAAATAAATCATACTGTTCTTATCAAAATGTTTTGGAACACAGCTTTGAATCAGGAATTGATATTGGAGAAGTAATTGAATTTCTTAAAAACAGAATATGTCTTGGTAAACACTGCGAAGACAGAATGTCTTTGCTTAAACAGAAGATATGGAAATATGAGTATGTAAACTCATAAAAACTTTCAAATTTTTATTATTTGTTGAATTATTGGGCAATTTGAATTTTTTTTTTTTTTTATATCATTTATTTGAGTTAGTTATTACATAGATTATATATATAATAAATAATAAACTTTAATTCAAAAGATGTTAATTAGTATGCAAATATATATTAAATATAAATTATCTTTCTAAGCAATGGGTTAAGGGTTAATCTATTATCTTGCTTTTTGCAGTTTATCTCTTGGCAATCAAATCTGAACATTTTGATTAATTATTATATTTTACGTACATGAATTCGTAATTTATATTCGTAATTGTTATTCGACTGGTTAATATTAATTTTAATTTACAGTTTGTATTTCAATGATTATGCTTTACTGTTTCTAAATATTTCAGACAAAGATTGATTTTCAGTTTTGTATTATTTTTGTATTTATTTTTGTATTTATTTATTTCATTTTCATCAATTTAGAAAAAAAAAATACAATATAAAAAATTATTAAAATAAAATCCATTGATTAGCTTTGCACTTGATAATTAATTAAAACTAATATTAATTTATTAAACTACAATATAGTTTTTAGAAATAATATGTGGTTATTTTATGTCGCAAAGTTGAATTTGTAGATCTAATGTGTAGTAACTACAGCAACTTATATTATCAACAGAGATTATTTAAGATTCACTTGAAATTGCTTTAGATAGAGTATTTGGATCTGATTTGCATTGCATTGCATTGCATTACTTTGCATTACTTTGCATTACTTTGCATTACTTTGCATTACATTTTATGTTTTTTTTTTACTTTAAAATACTTTTAATAAATAAATAGAAAATAATTATTCTTTCGAATAGATCTTTAGATCTAGAGAAAGTGTGTATCTTCTCCAGACTAATTTTTTGTAAGTAACCCTAAGTCTACTCAAAAATAAAATTATTAAAGTTTTTATGTCTTTACATTGGATTAAATATCTTTTATTTAGCAACGTCCGCTCTATAATAACTGTTATTGTGTTTTTGTATTACTATCATTATGTAGATATGCATTTTTTACTTTATCATTTCATTATATAGATATGTATTTTTTACTTTATCATTTCATTATATAGATATATATTTTTTACTTTATCATTCCATTATATAGATATGTATTTTTTACTTTTTTTTTTTTAAATTTAGTTCGTTTACATGCACACTACATTAGTGGGATCTATTTACTAGTTTGTGTGCACCCACTATTGGAATGATATTTATTCATAAGTTTAGATACAATCAAATGAATCAACTGTTAAAAGTAAAATGTAAAATTCATATGTAAATATTTATATATCTATATAATATACGTGAATTCTTTATAAAGAAAAATAAATGGACAAGTATACAATGAAAATACAGATGACAAATTATTAATAATACGTACGTACATAGTCACTAAATTTACATTATAAATATTAATATCTACAAAATATAGTTGCTACGCTAAAACATTACTAATACACGCACAAACATTACTAATTATTTAAGGCAAATTCAGCATCCGACTCCTGAATGTGTACAAAATATACAAAATCCATAATACTAATATATATTGTTTAAAAATTTATATACATAAAATATTATAAATATTATTTTATTATTAAAAACTATAATAAATAAAATAATACATTAATATATTTACTACACATTCAAAAGATTTACTACATATTTAAAAAGATTTAATACTTTTCTGTGGAAAACATAATTTATCCTGATTTGTCATAAATTACAAACCAAAATACCCACAAATACCCGTGATTATATAATAATTAATTCCAAAATTGACTACTTTTACCGTAGAAGAAAATAAAAAATAAATAACCAATAAATAAAATAAAAAAGAAAATTAAAATTAAAATTGGAAAATAGGCAAAAATAAAAATAAATACAAATAAATATATTAAAATAAAAAATAAAAAATAAAAAAAAAAAAATAAAAAAAATAAAAAAAAAAATAAAAAAATAAAAAATAAAGCAAACGAGGAAAGATATTCTTTTGTAGTTTACTTAAAATTAACTCGAAATAAAGTGAAAAATTAAAAACAAATATAATAAGAAAGACCCTTGTTATTTTAAATTTAAATTTAAATTTAAATTTAAATTTATTTTTTATTATATTAGTAAAACTTAGTGGGATCCTTTGGTAAGTTACGTGTATTTTTTACTATTGCTATTCTTTATATTTTATTTTTTCTTGTTTTTTGCATCTATTAAACTTTTACATTTTCTTGTGCACTATAATCACTTATAGATCAAGTACGTGTATTTAATTTTTATAATACTATTATTATACTTGTGTTTTACTATAGCATATTGTGTTTTACTATAGCATATTGTGTTTTACTATAGCATATTGTGTTTTACTATAGCATATTGTGTTTTACTATAGCATATTATTATTTTACTATAGCATATTAGCGCTTTTTTAATATTAGTATTATTTACTTTAAGTTATTTATTATTTTACTATTATTATTATTTTATTATTATTATTATTTTATTATTATTATTATTATTATTATATTATTATTATTATTATTATTATTATATTATTATTATTATTATTATTATTATTATTATTATTTATTACTATTATTTATTATTTATTATTAGCATTCATTTATTGTTATTATTACTATTATATTATTATTATTATTATTTTCATTTATTCCCAATTAGTATTAGTGCTTATTTATTTATTTTTCTAGTCAAATTAGCATCATTTTCTCCTTTGTTTACATCTTCTTCCTTATTTGGAACTCACTTCCTATTTGAGTTGTATTTAAATGCTATAATAATTTTCTTTTTTTTTCTATTGGTCAATTTATTTGTTTACTTTTTATTTTTACTTTGTTTACGCGTTTTTTTTTTTTTTTTTTTTTTTTTTTTTTTTTTTTTTTTTTTTTTTTTTTTTTTTTTTTTTTTTTTTTTTTTTTTTTTTTTTTTTTTTTTTTTTTTTTTTTTTTTTTTTTTTTTTTTTTTTTTTTTTTTTTTTTTTTTTTTTTTTTTTTTTTTTTTTTTTTTTTTTTGTTTGTTTACATTCTAACTTTTATTAGGTCTACATTTTATTTTCCTTCTTTTTAAAAACTATAAATAGTGGGTTTTGTCTCCTCTTTTCAATTTTATTTTATCTTCACATTTGGGTTTAGATATAAAATTTATTTTGAAAAATTGTATATTATAAGGTTTTATTAATTTTACCACTATTTATTTATTTTTTATTTATTTATTTTTTATTTACCCCTCTTTTGGACTGTCTAATATTGATTGTTGTATGTTTTAACATTAAATAAACAAATAAATCATCAAAAAAAAAAAAAAACTTATAGATTAATAGCTACTATATTAAATTACAATTTATGTTGTATACACACCAATTGAATAACATACAATATATATTCAATATTAATAGAGGAAAAATCTATTTAGTATTTATTAACCAATAAAGCCAATATGGGCAAAAAAACAGGTAATGGTAGTAATGGTAATAATGGTAATGGTAATGGAAATTTCAATGGCAATGGCAATGGCAATGGCAATGGCAATGGAAAAAATTTAAATACTCCTCAAGTTACAATACAATTCGCAGATAATGATCCTTCCATAACATATCCTCCTACAGCACATACATTTTCTAATCACAATTCAAATAATAATATAAATACTCACATTGACTCTGTAGATGATAGTATACAAAAAGATGCCGATTTGACAGATTTTTCTTCAAATTTAAACATTGATTCATACTCACTAGCAAATACAACTGCTGGAACTAATTATTCAGAGTTTTCTGATATTAATAACAACAATAATGATAATACTAACAAAACTTCATTTTTATCTGTAAAATATAATGATCCTGATTTACCTCTATCATCAGATTCATTACCAAGGAAAGATACTGTAAGTAAAAGACTTCGTTGGGGTACAAGAAGACACAAAGATGGAAGACCTAAATTTTCTGGTCATTTACAAGATTCTCCAAAAGATTCAAAGGAAAATTATCATAATACATTCGGCCGATCTTTATCAACTAAAATTAGAGATAGAAGTTCTCATTTATTTCATACTTTAGATGATGAAAGAGCAAAATTAAACTTAGGTGATGGTAATAATCCTGCTGATGATCATAATAAACCAGCCTTAGGTGCAAATGGAAAGCCTTTAACTCCAAGAAGAATATTTGTTAATATGCCTCTTCCTTCTGATATGTTAGACCCAAAAGGTTTACCAATCCCACAATATGCTCGTAATAAAATTAGAACTGCAAAATATACTCCTTTGACTTTTTTACCAAAAAATTTATTTTTTCAATTTCATAACATTGCAAATATTTATTTCTTAGCTGTTATTATTCTTGGTTTCTTTCCAATTTTCGGTGTAGAGAATCCAGGGCTTTCAATTGTACCAATCGTAGTAATTTTAGTTATTACTGCATTCAAAGATGGTATAGAAGATTATAGAAGAACAGTTTTAGATTTACAGTTAAATAACTCACCAACACAAATTTTAGAATGTTGCCATAATCCAAATGTTGCAACTGATAATGTTTCGCTTTGGCGTCGTTTCAAAAAAGCTTGTACAAAACTTTCTTTAAAAATGATTAGGGGAATAAAAGCAATAATTAAATCTTTGTCTAATCGTAAAAAGAAAAAAGGCTCTTATTCTGATGATAATAATGATTTATCCAATAATTCCTTAGAAAGAACTATATCTTTAAGAACAATTGAATCGATAAACACTCCAAGACCTTCTGGAGATACTACAAGATTATCTTCATCCAGTTTACCACGACCATCAATTGATAATGCAAATCCTTTCATTGATGCTGTTCTTAGTGATAATCCTAATAGCGATACTAAAAAAAGAAAGTCTAAGCATTATCATGGTCCTCCACGTGGCAAAGATGCTTTAGAGGATAATGTAATGGATTGGTATAAATCAGTTCCTAATGCAGCAAAATTTAAACGTGATTATTGGAAAAATGTAAAAGTTGGTGATTTTATTCGTGTTCTTAGTGATGACGAAATCCCAGCCGATATTGTCATTATGTCAACTTCAGATCCAGATGGCGCTTGTTATGTCGAAACTAAAAATCTTGATGGTGAAACTAATTTGAAAGTTAGACATGCTCTTAAATGTGGTAAGCGTATAAGACATTCAAAAGATTGTGAACGTGCTGCCTTTAATCTTAATTGTGAAGCACCAACACGTGATTTATACACATTTAATGCTGCTTGTCACTGGGAACAGTTCATACCTGATAATGTGTCCTCATCCCCCGGCAGTGCCGAAGGAGAATATGTTAAAAAATCCGAGCCCATTACAATTAACAATATGCTCTTAAGAGGTTGCTCTTTAAGAAATACAGATTGGGTCATTGGTGTGGTTGTCTCGACGGGTATGGAAACAAAAATCATGTTAAACTCAGGTGAAACCCCAAGTAAACGTTCAAAGATTCAACGCGATCTTAATCTGTCTGTTATTATTAACTTTGTTTTACTATTCATTATCAGTTTCTTAGTTGGTTTAATTAATGGTATATATATTAAAAAAACAAATACCAGTCGTGATTTTTTCGATTATGGTATTATTGGTGGTTCAGCTCCTGTTGCTGGTATAATTACATTTTTTGTCGCAATTATTCTCTTCCAATCACTTGTACCTATTTCGCTCTATATTTCGATTGAAATTGTGAAGACTATCCAAGCATTCTTCATTTACTCGGATGTTCACATGTATTACGAACCAATAGATTATCCATGTACACCAAAATCTTGGAATATATCTGACGATTTAGGTCAAATTGAATATATCTTTTCTGATAAAACTGGTACTTTGACGCAAAATGTCATGGAGTTTAAAAAATGTACAATTAATGGTCAATCTTATGGATTAGCTTATACTGAAGCACTTGCTGGATTACAAAAGCGACAGGGCAAAGATGTAAAAAAGGAAGCTGAGCGAATGAATAAGTTAATTGCTGAAGATAAAGCTGACATGATTCAGGAATTAAATTCTATTTATAAAAACCGATTTTTAGATCCTGAAAAACTTACATTTATTTCTTCAGATTTTGTTTCTGATTTAAGAGGAAGTAATGGTTCAGAGCAGGCAAACTCAAATTATCATTTCATGCTAGCACTCGCAATTTGCCATACTGTAATTACAGAAGAGACTCCTGATGGACAAATTAAGTTTAAAGCTCAATCACCAGATGAGGAAGCACTTGTTGCAACTGCGCGGGATTTAGGCTTTTGTTTAATTTCTCGAACTTCAAACGGTTATATAGTTGAAGTTCAAGGTGTACGACAAGAATATCAAATTCTTAATTATCTCGAGTTTAATTCATCACGAAAGAGAATGTCCGTAATTGTTAGGATGCCACGTACTAATAAAATTTTACTTATTTGCAAAGGTGCGGATTCAATTATATATTCAAGACTTAAACCAGGTGAGCAAGTAGAATTGAGGAAGTCTACTGCAGAAGATCTTTCTATTTTTGCAACAGAAGGATTACGTACTTTATGTATTGCAGAAAAAGAAATCTCTAATAATGAATATATTGAATGGAATAAAAGACATTTACAAGCTGCTACCTCAATCGAAAATAGGGAAGAAAAGATGGAACTTGTTGCCGATGAAATCGAAAGAGATTTATATTTACTTGGTGGTACTGCTATCGAAGATCGTTTACAAGATGGCGTGCCAGACGCAATTGCCCAACTTGGATTAGCTGGTATTAAATTATGGGTACTTACAGGTGATAAAGTTGAAACAGCTATTAATATTGGATTTTCGTGCAATTTATTAAACAGTGATATGGAACTTTTAATTTTAAGAACAGAAGTTGAAAATTTTACAATAGCAAGGACAGAAGAGATTATTTCCGATTTTTTGTATCGTTATTTTGGTCTTCATGGGACTTACGAAGAGTATGAACATTCTAAGAAAGATCATTCACCACCTCCACCAACTCATGCATTGATCATTGATGGAGATACATTAAAACTTGCATTGAATAAATCTTTAGAGTATAAATTTTTACTTTTATGCAAGCAATGTAAGTCAGTTCTTTGCTGTAGGGTTTCTCCTTCACAAAAAGCTGCAGTTGTTAGAATGGTTAAAAAAGGATTAGGTGTAATGACACTAGCAATTGGTGATGGGGCAAATGATGTTGCAATGATCCAACAAGCCGATGTTGGTGTTGGTATTGCAGGTGTTGAAGGTAGACAAGCAGTTATGTCATCGGATTATGCGATTGGACAATTTAGATTTTTAGCGCGTCTTGTTTTAGTTCATGGTAGATGGTGTTATCGTCGTGTTGCAGAAATGATTCCTAATTTCTTTTACAAGAACTTGATTTTTACAGTTTCACAATTTTGGTATCAAATTTATAATTCATTTGATGGATCATACTTGTATGATTATACTTATACAACATTAGTGAATTTAGCATTTACTTCACTACCAGTTATGAGTTTAGCTGTTCTTGATCAAGATGTTCCAGATATGGTTTCATTAGCAGTTCCCATGTTGTACAGACGTGGCATATTAGGTAAAGATTGGAATAATTCAAGATTTTTATGGTATATGACTGATGGGTTGTACCAGTCAGCAATTTGTTTTTTCTTTACATATTTAACACAATATCAAGGAAGATTTGTGACAGAAAATGGATTAGCTTTAAATGGAGCATATTATATGGGTGTTTATGCAGCAACGGCAGTAATAATATCTGCAAATTTATATGTTTTGCTTAATCAAAATAGATGGGATTGGTTTTCTCTTCTTTTGAATGCATTTTCAATCTTAATTTTATTTTTTTGGACTGGTGTTTATACAACTTCACCATATTCATCACAATTTTATAAAGCTGCGCCACATGTATATGGATCATTAAATTTTTGGGCATGTCTTTTATTAGCTGTTATTGCATCATTATTTCCGAGAATGTTTTATAATGCTATTCAAAAGAATTTTTTCCCCAATGATGTTGATATTATTCGTGAACAAGTTCAACTTGGTATGTTTGATCATATAATAAAAGTAGATCATGATGAATACAGTCTAGAAAAGAAAAGGAAAAATAAAAACTTATTTAAGAAGTTTTTAGGTCGTCGTATTGAGCGAACGAAAGATGGTAAAAAAAGTAAAGCTTCAGTTGCTTTTAGAAATATAATGCATCAAGCTCATATGACTAGTCATAATTTAGCAGTTAAATTACATTTACCTACAAGACATCATGGCTATAAAGATGATGAGAACAATGGTCCAGCTGGTATAGATGAAGGTGAGCAATAAATTTAATGTTGTTATTATTATAAAGTAATAGCAGCAAGAATACTAATTTTTAATATAATTTTTTAGTTTTTATAGTTTCAGTTTGAACTGAAACTATAAGAGCAAAATTTTAATATTTGATAAACTGAATTTTAAATGATTGGAACACCTTTTGCTTACATTTTTTTCCCATTTTTATTTTTATTTTTTGTTTGTATTTGTTTATATTTATTTATATTCATTTATATTTATTATTTAGATGATGACTTGAGACCAATTATTGCTCCTGGAGAAGAAATGTCTCCTTATCTTCCTTATATGTATGGTGCTCCAGAGGGCCGAAATAGTAATACTACTCAAAGTACATTAAACACGTTTAATACGTTAAATACTTATAATGGCATGGGAGCACCATATAATACACAATATGACAATACTTATGATGATTTACATGATTCCAATTTTGAAATTATTAACGATGATAAAAATAACAATAGGAATAATAATAACAATAATAGGAATAATAACATTAATAATAGGGTTGCTAATAATTCAAATAATTATTTTGGTGACTCTTCTTCTTTGTTATCTTTAGGTGGTTATGAAACACAACCAATTCCACCAATGGATTATAATAAGCATACGAACCAATTTAAAGATAACCAAGTGTACAGGTAGTTTGTTATTATATTCCTAATTGATTGTTATTTATATTGTTGTATATATTGATATTGATATTAATATTTATTTTTATATTTTATTAGTTATTTTATTGTTATTTAAATTTCATTTGTTTATTTATTATACTATATAATGTTACATTATAATTATTTGTTTATTTATTATACTATATAATGTTACATTATAATTATTTGTTTATTTATTATACTATACAATGTTATATTATAATTAATGTTATTATTAAAATATTTTTTGTCCATAATTTTTATTATTTATATGTTAAGTAATTTGTTATACTCTTTGTTTATTATTTATTTATTTATTTAGTTTTGTTTGTTTAATATTTTATTTGGATTTTTCGTTTTGAATAAACATGAAAAAAGATAATAAATGCTTATTTGATTTTATTTTCTTCCATCTAAAGCAGTTTTTTTTATTATAGATAATAGAGATGTATACTACTATAAGTATGAAGACTTGTTTATTATATAATTTTGTATTACAATAAGAATAATAATAAACTATAACCTCATAAAAAACAGATATAATGTACTAACTATGTTGCTATGGTAATTATTATTTTTACAAATTTGTTTATTATTAAGCAACTATAGTAATCAAAATATGATTAGTAATGATTTTCTTTGGCAATAGTTTGATTTTAATTGTCGCGACTTCTTTGCGGACCAATTACACGAATAGATAATAAAATGAACGTTATATAATGATATTAAAAACCGTTGTGTGTGTTTATGCCTTTTATGTGTTTTATGTGTGTTATGTGTTTTTATGTGTGTTTATGCGTGTTTATGCGTGTTTATATGTTTTATGTGTGGTTTAATTAAATTTTATTATAAGTTGCTTGGTAAAGAAATAGAATGATAATTGAATTATTAGTGAGCTACATTTCTCAATAAATTACTTATTACGAATTTAGTACAAAAAAGGCATCTCCCAATATGACACTATTTTGGAAATCGCTTATAGCCATTAAAATATTTATGTGTAAACATAATTTTTTAGAAAACAAAAATTTATTAGTTTATTCTTAATGTTTAAAAAATATAATACGTAAAAATAAAAGATCAATTAGATTTTCAGTTATAGATATTTTAATTAATGTAAACAAATATATTTATAAAAGATGTGTTTAATTGATTCTTAATTGATAAGTTAGTTGTAGTTGTAGTTATAATTATAATGGTAATTTTAATTGTAGTGAATTATATTGTAATTGTAAAGATAAATAAAAACAAAAATATAAAGCAGAAATATTTTGAATTATATTCTCATTTTTATTTTATTTTTAATATTTGCTTGTAGAGTTTGTTAAGAGAACAAAGGGAATAGAAAGGAAATAAAAATAAAATCATAAAAAAAAAAACATAAAAAAAAAAAAAATCATAAACAATAAAGATAAAATGTATATAATTAACAATTGGTAAAATTTAAAGTATATAATAACTGAAATCAATTTGAACTGACAAAGCGAAAAAAGTGAAGGAAAATAAAACAAAAAAAAAAAAAAAAAAAAAAAAAAAAAAAAAAAAAAAAAAAAAAAAAAAAAAAAAAAAAAAAAAAAAAAAAAAAAAAAAAAAAAAAAAAAAAAAAA
>JAJLXO010000185.1:0-41563 GCA_030571375.1 Botryozyma mucatilis | reverse complement strand
CCACCCCTTTGTTGTGCTTGTATAGATTGTTGTGAATGCTGTTGCATTTGAGGTGAGTTTAAAGGTGAGGCATTTGGATGCATAGCTAAATGATGCGGTGGGTGTTGAGATTGTTGTACCTGATGATTTGAGGGGGGTATAGGAATTTGATTGTTAGAGTATAATTGTTGTTGTTGTTGTTGATCTTGTGGTATAGGTGGCTGTTGTTGTTGTTGTTGTTGTTGAACTTGGGAATGACTAGATTTTGGAGTTGATTGTTGAGAATACTGTGCTTGTTGTTGTGATGAAGATTGAGGTAAAGAAGGTGCATTTGAATTCCCTACTAAATTTTGATTTTGATTCAAATTTTGATTTTGAACTTGAGCTTGAGCTTGTAATTGGTTTATAGATTGCATATTTTGATTTTGATCTTGATTTAAATTTTGGTTTTGATCTTGCATATTTTGAGATCTTGCTAATTCAGAAGGGTGAGGATCTAAAGCTTCTTCTGGAGTATTTAAACAAGCTTGAATAAGATTTTTTCCTTCTGATTTTGTAACTAATGGTTGTAATTTTGGAGTTGTAAAAGTGTAAACTAAACCAGTTTCTGATACAACTAATAAAAGAACTTGAGTACCAGTTAAAACTGATAATTCATAAGCTTTTTTCATAATACCAGCTTTACGTTTTGAAAAAGTTATATGTCTACGTGATTTATCTTCAATAAATTTTATTTCAATTTTTCTTCTTTCACGAGAAGGACGAGAATTTGAATCATCATCATCATCATCATCTGCATCAGCTAAATCTGAAGAACTTGGTCTATCACGTTTAGTACCTCTATGTTGTTGTTGTTGTTGTTGTTGTTGTTGTTGTAAAGGAGAAGTTTTGTCATTACTTTGAATTTGACTATAAGAATTATTATCATTATCATCCTGTTTTGTAATCAACTCATTATCGGAATTATTATTAAGAAGAATTGAATCATTATGTGAATTCATAGAATCATTTTGACCATAAGATTGTGAATTAGTATTAGTATTATTAGTATTATTAGTATTATTATTATTATTATTATTATTATTATTATTATTATTATTCAAATTTATATTATCACGATCTTCTTGATCTTGAATTTGATTTTGTGTTGAATGAACATTAATTGGAAGAGAATTTGGATCCATATGTAAATTCTGGGAATCAGCCATATTTATATTAAAAAAAAGAGGGGAAAATGAAAAAAAGAAGCTAACCGAGTTTGTGAAATAACAATGGTAAACAAATAATAAATAAATGCTTCTTTACCTATAATAGAAAAAAGTAAATAAACGTTAGCCAATGAAAAGGGAGAATAGATAATAAATAAATAATAAATAAATAATAAATAAATAATAAATAAATAATAAATAAATAATAAATAAAATCAGCCAATAAAAAAAAATAAAAAAATGTCAAAACAACATCACAACAAAGTCAAAATAAAATCACAACATAAACAATGAAATAAAAATCAGCCAGTGAGAAGCGATGAATGGAATTATTAATAAATGCTATACTTAAAAAGGAAATAAAAATCGAAAATAATAAATAATAATATATATAATGAATGTATGCTAAATAAATAAATAATAAATAAATAAATAATAAATAAATAATAAATAAATAATAAATAATAAATAAATAATAAATAAATAAACAATATAATATAAATTAATATAACATATCATAACCACTTGAAACAATCTAGTCGAAATAGGAAATAAATAAAATAAATAAATTATTCAAAAATTGTATAGTAATTATTAGTAAACTTACTGTTATTGTGAATATAATGTATAATTAAATTAATTATACTAATTATACTATTCTATAGTATAATTTATTGTCCTATAATATATACTAATATAATATATACTAATATATTATATATTTTCCTAATTAAATTGATATCTATACTATTTCTATTTAATTATCTCTAATTATCTTTTCTATACATTTAATATATTATAAAAAATATATATGTATAAAATAAATAAAAAATATATATGTATAAAATAAATAAAAAATATATATGTATAAAATAAATAAAAAATAAAATAAATAAATTATAATAAAAAAAAAATATTATTATTATTATATGTTTGTTTTGGGAGATAATCACCGAAATAAGCAAAAAAACAAGCAAAATCGGAAAGTGGCCAAATCGGTTACAAGTGAAAGAAAAACAAAAATTAAAAATTAAAAAAAAAAAAAAAAATAAATAAATAAATAAATAAATAAATAAATAAAAAATAAATTTTAACAAATAAATAGTAAATAAACAATAAAGAAATCAGCGAAAATTTTAATGCGTTGTTATAGTAATAATTATATGTGGAATGATCTTAATAAATATCCCTTTATTTATGACTAATATGTACGTAATTATTTTTATATTATGACTAACATGTGTGTAATTATTTTTATATTATTATTAATTTACGCGTTGTGCGTAATATTTGTTAGATAAGTTATTATATAAAAGTCACAATGTGATGTGTCACGTTTTTTACACAATTTTATTATTATTAAATATTATTATTATTATTAAATATTATTATTAATTATTAATCATTAATTATGGAATGTGGAAATACAATGAAACATAAACGGACTTTATCGGAGGGGTTTGTTTTAAAATGATTTATGTTTCAATGAATTGCAATATATATATGTATATATATAATAATATATTTGTTATTGGTTACAAAGGAGTTTAAAGTGTGAAATAATCTAATAATTTTTTTTAAAAAATTATATTTAAATATATTTGTTATATTTGTTATTTGTCATGGTAATGTATTTACATAATAGTAATAGTTTGTAGATATTTAAATAGAAATAATAGAATAATATGTAAATACAAAATTAAAAAAATAAAGCGCATAATAATGAAACTATCTTTGAGCTGAAAAATTACCGTTTGAAATTTAAAAATAATCTTTTTACCGTTTTATTTAAATAAAATTTCTTTTAATCGTCGATTGAAACCGTTCATTGGCAATAATATTATGTTGATTCGTTTTTACACGTATTAAATATATAGATGGTGCATTTTATAACCATAACAACTCGATATGGAAAGGATACCGAGGAGTAGATAGATAAGTATATAAATATTGTATAGTATATAAATATTATATAGTATAGTAAATTTTATAGTATAGTATTACATTATAGTATAAGTGTAAATAGTATACAGTGTATAGTATAGTATATAGTAAATAGTGTATAGTAAATAGCATATAATATATATATATATATATATATATATATATATATACTATATAGCAAATAAAAAATAGCATATAGCATTATTACATTATAGTATATAAATATTATATGTATATATAAATATTATATGTATATATAAATATTATATGTATATATAAATATTATAGTATATAGTATAATTATACTAATAGTATAGTATATATATACTATATAGTACACTAAGTACTATATTACACTATAATTATACTATATATTATATTATAATTATACTATATACTATACTATAATTATACTATATATTATACTATATACTATATATTATACTATATACTATACTATAATTATACTAATAGTATAGTATATATATACTATATAGTATACTAAGTACTATATACTATACTATAATTACACTATATATTATACTATAATTACACTATATATTATACTATAATTATACTATATATTATACTATATACTATACTATACTATATACTATATTATACTATATATTTAGTATTATATGTTCCTGTATATTCATTTAAAAACATTGCGATTTGGAACCTTGGCATTTAATTCATAACGTATTTAATTTGCATTTACTTTTTAACTATTTAAAATATTAATATCTGCCACAATTTAATAATACAGTAATAAATATTTATTTATATACATTAAATTAGATAATTAAGATTGTATGTACAGTATTTGCTATATACTTGTTCGTATTACGATGTATATGTTAGACACAAGACAATAAACTCTAATCTACTTTATAAGTTTAAACTAATTAATCTGATTATGAATATTATTCTAAAATTACCAATATATATATATATATATATATATACATACAATAAATATATATACATATACATACATATACATACAATAAATATACATACAATAATATACATATCTTCACCATAATAATCCCATGTATCTATAACAACTATCACGTCATTCAAGACACTTATAAAGTAAACCTACACAATTGTAGACTTTAAATAGATGAATAAACACTTGTAACTATAACTATAAACTATAACTAAAATCTTAGTAACAATTATGCCTTCCCCTTTCGTACGAGGAGCTAAAAAAGACGTTTGGTCTATCATTAATGAAGCAGCAGAATCAGCAGAAAAAACATTAAAAAAACCTATAATAAATCTAGGTCAAGGATTCTTTTCTTATTCACCACCAAAATTTGCTATAAAAGCAGCAAAAGATGCTTTAGATTCACCATTATTAAATCAATATGCACCAACAAGAGGATTATTATCAACTAGAGAATCAATTTGTACAGCATATTCAAAATTTTTTAATAAAAATCTTAATCCAAATACAGATATTGTAATTACAGCTGGTGCAAATGAAGCTATGCTTTCAGCATTTTTCGCATTTATTACTCATGGTGATGAAGTTATTGTTTTTGAACCATTCTTTGATCAATATATTTCAAATATAGAAATGCCTGGTGGAAAAGTAATTTATGTTCCTTTACATCCTCCATCTGATAGAATTATTAACAATGAAATTAATAATAATTCTCAAAATGGATATTCTGCTAGTTTATGGACTATTAACTTTGAAGAATTAGAAAAAGCAATAAATAAAAATACTAAAATGATTGTAATAAATACTCCACATAATCCTGTTGGTAAAATATTATCTTATAATGAATGTAAAAAATTAGCAGATATTGCAATTAAAAATAATATTATTATACTTTCAGATGAAGTTTATGATTCATTATATTATTCTCCATTTACTAGAATTGCAACTTTATCACCAGAAATTGCAAAATTAACTTTAACTGTTGGATCTGGTGGGAAAACTTTCGCTGCTACTGGTTGGAGAATTGGATGGATTATTGGTGATAAAGATTTAATTAAATATGTTGCTACTGCAAATACAAGAATTGTATTTGCTGCAAACACACCTTTACAAGCTGCAATTGGTAAATCATTTCAAATTGTAAATCAAGAAAATAATACTTATTTTCAAGATCAAAGAAATTCTTATCAAGAAAAAATTAAAATATTAACAAACGTATTTGATAAATTAAAAATGACTTATATTATACCACAAGGTGGTTATTTTATTTTAGTTGATTTTTCAAATATTAAAATTCCTACAGATTATCAATTCCCAATTGATATAAAAAATAGAGAAATAGATTTTAAAAAGGCTTATTGGTTAATTAGAGAAATTGGCGTAGTTGCTATTCCTCCTACTGAATTCTACACTCCTGAACATGCTCATTTGGCTTCTTCATATTTACGTTTTGCCATTTGTAAAGAGAATCACTATTTGGAGAAAGCTGCTCAAAGGCTTTTGGACTTGCAGAATCATTTGGATAATTGATACAGATGGCACTATATGCCTATATACCTATATACCTACTACATACATATGTTTGTCACTATATACCTATATAAATACATGTTTGTTTACTATACATGTTTGTTTACTATACATACTTGTTTACTATACATGCTTATTACTATACATGCTTGTACTATACATGCTTGTACTATACATGCTTGTACTATACATGCTTGTACTATACATGCTTGTTAATATAAATACTATTATTTTCCATTTTGATACTCATAAATTGTACTATGCTTTGTAGACAATTGCTTTAATTCACATAATAATATTATAGTATAATAACTTGCCAAATCTAAATTCAATAAATAATCGGTTACTATAGATACATGTATCCATGGTAACTATACCCTTCAAATAACCATGCCAACCGTTGCTATGTCCCGGCTAATTCCTTATTTCAACGCGCTTCGCTCGAAATCAAATTTCACAAACTTCACAAATTTCACAATTATTGATAAAAAAAATACAAAAAATCATATAAAAAACGATTATTTCACCTATTTTTTCTTCAATCTGGTTTTCAGGACACTTTGGTTTGTGTTCCAGAAGAATATTTTACAATTTTATCTAATTTTTGATAGTAATAACGCGTGTTATGGACACGTTTGATTACAAAAACTCATTTTCGACAAGTTCAACAGGCTCTTCTTTACAATTATCCCCTATAGAATTTGACGATATAGGTACAACTGATTCTGGAGTTAAAAACCCAGGGAATGATAGTTTAAACAGTACAGGTTTTTCTGATAGAAAACTTAAATTTTTTAACGAAAAACTCGATAAATTGTTTACTGATAATAAAACTTCAACATCGGACATGTCAGATACATTAGGAAATAAATTAAAAACAAATCATATATCGGAAACAAAAGATTTAAAAGATAATTATGATAAAACTCTTTTAACTACAGTTGAAAAATTAGCCTCACTTTCTTTGGTTTCTGAAGAAAATCAACATGATGGCAAGAGTGTTGATAAAAATGATAAAAATGACAAAAATATTGAAAATATTGAAAATATTGGCTTAGAAAAGACAAGTTTGAATAATATCAGCAGTATAAATAATGATTTTGATTTCGATTCCGATGTCAATACAGAAAAACTTCAAAATAGTAACGAGCCTTTAGAGCATTTAGAGCATTTAAAGCATTTTACTAAGAAATCTCCGATACTGTTTTTTCCATCTTCAGAACCGAAAAAATCATTTCCTGCTTTGTCTACAATACCATATAGTGCTACGCTCAGGAAAGCATATAGTACTTCTTCTTTCAAGCCGTCTATATTATTTGATAGACCTCTTTCTGCTGATTTTACCAACTTTAATAAAAAAGTGTTTATATCCTCATCTGGTTCTCCTTTGAAAGTAGAGCCTATACGTGATTATTCTAATGATAATAGTGATAATAATAATGATAATAATGATAATAACAATAATAATAATGATAATAACAATAATAATAACAATAATAAGAATAAAAACAACAATAATAACAATAATAAAAACAACAATAATAACAATAATAAAAACAACAATAATAATAGCAATAATAACAACAATAATAACAACAATAATAAAAACAATAATGACCAGAGTAACAACTCAGATGATGCAATCGACAAAAGCACATATTCCACATACAGTACAAATTCTGATTTTAGTACATACAATAGCACAAACAATAGCACAAACAATAGCACTTATAGTGTGCATGCAAACACGGATACCAATAATAATACCAATAATAATACGAATAATATGCATACAAATATAAGTACACATACAAGTACACATACAAGTACGCATGAAAGTACACATGCAAGTACACATGCAAGTACGCCTGGAAGCACGCCTAGAAGTACGCCTAGAAGCACACCTAGAAGCACACCTACACATAAATCAACACATACACCTACACATAAATCAACACATACACCAACACATACACCAACACATAAACCAACACATACAAAGAAAAACAAAATTTCAAATATGAATTCAAATACAAGTAATAACAATAACAACAATAGCCCAGAAAGCATAAATGACGATTCTTCAAAATCTTCCTACTTTAATAGCTCTCATACCACCCCTCAAAATAAGCAACCCAATCAAAATGGTAATCAAAGTAAACAGATCACTCCCACTCAATATGCGGACGATTCAATAATGACATGGATGGATAAAAAACCAGCATTAAATCATTCTTCACAGAATAACTCACAATTTATTGAATCTCAGTTTGATAATTCGCACTCTATGGATAGTAATGATAACTCATTTTTGACAAAAAATTCAATTAGTAACTCACAACTTGAAGTCGAGTTAGATTCTCAACAGAATTCCAATAAATCAAATAAATCAAATAAATCCATTCAATCAAATAATTCTTCTCCTTTAACTAATCGTGTTCCTTCAAGTAATTTTTTTCCGAAGAAGACTAATAGTCTTGCAGAAACAGAAAACATAAATATGAAAACACCACAAAGAACTCATTTATCTAATTTGGCCCCAAATATTAAAGAACTTGCTAATAATTTAACGGAAACCATAATTTCATCACGTGTAAAAAATATAAATGTTTCTCCAGCATCAATTAGAATGTTAGATTCTCAAACTATCCAACCAAATGGAAAGAGAAAATTACTAACCTTAAAAGAACAATCTACGCTTATAGATAAATTACAAAAAGAAAATTGGGGTTATCAACTTAAGATTTATATTCTTCAAAGCGAATTAGATAAAAGATCAGAGGAAGGTATGAAGGATTTATTATCTGAAAATATTGAATTGAAAACTATAAATGTCAGTTTAAATTTCGAAATTAGAAAACTAAGAAAGTCCAATATGACTTTAGAAAGGATTCTGAGAAACAAACGTATAGAAAATTTTGAAGTCGATTACGATTCTGAATTTGATTCGGATTTAGATACACTAGATGATGAAGAAGAAGAAGAAGAAGACAATAACAATAACAATAATAATGATGGTAATAACTCCACTTTATTAGAAGAAAATGAACAGTTAAAATTAAAAATAAATGAGTTGGAAAAATCCTTAAAACATTATCAAAATTATCAATATCCTGATACCGAATCTACTATATTTTCAAAGTCTTCTATAGGTGCTGGCACCGATAGTTTAAGATTAATGGATGAACTTTTAGAAGCTGAAAGGAAAGGTAAATTATCAGCACAAGATGAATTAGAGAAATGCCAACGGGGATTGGAAAAATTAGCAAGTGAAAACAAAAAATTAAAACAAGAATTATCATTAAAAGAGATGGAAATTGCAAGCAATGATGGTAATGTTAATTTTAATCCTAATAATAACAATCGAAATTTAAAATCTCGCCAATTTTCAAATATTATATCCCCTTCAGGGTCTGGAGTATCATTCCCAGAACATATAATTTCAAATGATGAATCTTCAGAAATTCTTATTAATAAATTAATGAATCAATTAACCATTTATAAAATTAATATTCATGACCAACAGATTGAATATGATAAGTTATTGAATGAATACGATAATCTTAAAAACAAATTCGAAGAAACTTCATTAGAATTTGGTAATGAAAAGTTAAGATTAGAAAGTCAAATTAATAAGTTAATTGGAGAAAATAAAGAATTATTTGCTAAAATTGAAGAATCAAACAATTGTTATAACAAAATTAGAATTGACGCTCAAAATGAAATTAATACACTAGATGAATTATTAGTTATTAAGGATAATGAAATGAAAGAAATGAAGAATCAATTAGAAGAATTTTTTGAACAATTGAAAACAATGAGTGATTCAAATGATTGTTTAAGTTTAGAAAATGAAGATTTAGTTCAAAGAATTAATTTATTAAAATTACAATTGGAAGAAAATGAAGTAGAAATGGAAAAACTTGATTTAACAATTAGAGAAGTTACCGATAAAAGTGAAGAAGATAATATTGAACTACAAAAATTAAATAGAGAAATAGTTAATTTAACAAATCAAATTGACACTTTTAAAGAGTCGGATGAAAGCTTGAAGTGTCATATCAAAAAAATTACAAATTCACTGTTTGATTCGGAGAATAAAATAAATTTTTTGAATAATGAAATTAAGTTACTAGAAAACGAAAAGGAGAAAATTAAATTTGAAAATGAGAACAAGGTGAATGAATTAATGTCAGAGAATGCTAAGAATTTAAAGAAATTAAAAGATTTAGAGTTATTAAATGAAGAAATTAAAAATTACAAGATTAAAATCAAAAAAATTGAATCAGAAAATAGTCTTTTCAATAATGATTTAAATGAAATAATTTCAATTCTAAAAACAATTTCAATAACAGAAAATTCAAACAAAACTTCTTTAATTAATGATGTTAAAAAAATCAAAAGCTTTTTGGATTTCTCTAAAAATGAATTAAACGAATTAAAATATGACAATAATGAGAAGGAACAACTTTTAGAACAACGAGATTCGGCTTTGGAATCTTTGATTTTAGAATCAAGAAAATTATCAGAGTTGTTAGAAAAGGAAAAACAAAGTAAAAAAGTTTTGCTTGCAAAGTATAATAACAGTGCTAATAATGGTAATAATAATAATTTAAAGAAACTTAACAAGGAGTTGCAAGATAAGTTGCAGGAAAGAGAAGATTTACTAGAAAGTGCTGCTAGGCGTTTAATCGATTATCTTGGCACAGGAGTTTCGAACAGCGAAGATGATAATAATAACAATAAAAACGGAAACAACACTATTAATAGCAATAACAACAAAGGCAAAATTAATTATGTATCTCCAAAAGATTTCAAATCTTTTCAAACATTTTTTAGCTCAATGTTAAAGAGGTTTTCATTGATTAATAATGACTTTGAAAAGAGAATCAACGAAATTTTGAAAAAGTGCAAAAGAGATTATGACACTTTGTCAAAGCAAATTGAATTGAAAAATAAATCATTGAAATTAATTGAAGAACAGCTTCGTCGCTCTAATGCAAAGCTAGAATATCCCAATACAAATAAGAGTGGAATTGAGACTAGTCCAAAAAGTGCAATTAGATCAAATGGAACTACAAATTCTAATACAGATTCATTGAAGACAAATGAAGGTAGCTCAGATAATATATCAGAAACATCTGATTCAAATTCTGCTAATTCAAAGCGTACTTACTCACAAAAACTACGATGGGTTACTCGTCTTGCAGAACTAGAAAGAAGATTAAAGAATGAACGTGATGCCAGGGTGCAGGAACGCGATGGCTCTTTACAGAGGTTAAATGAAAGTTTACGAGAAAATGAATTACTTCGCAAGGCTTTAGCAAAAAGGAAGAATTCGGAAGAAAATGTGTAGTGTAGTGTAGATTAGTGTATTTAATATTTATAATTAATTTTCTATTCAATAATTACAATTAATATAGCAATGTTATTTGATAAATGTTTAAATACAAATAAGTTTACAAATATATATGAAAAAAAGTATAAAAAGAATTTTACAAATATATAAAAAAAGTATAAAAAGAATTTTACATTCTACAATTTATGTACCGTTTACTTGTTGCCAATAAAATAATTAATATCTTAAAGGTATAAGGTAAATAAACGTTTTTCTCTATCATCTTTTTCCCCTACATTCAATCAAAGAAAAAAATCAATTAATAAATTTATTTTAACAATATGATATAGTGAATAAGATGAAATCGTATCATGAAGAAAAAAAAAAAAAGATTCACAAGAGTTTTTTTTTTTATTTTATATTAGGAATACCCTAATTCCATATAGTGACTGCTTTAATTGCCATGACAATATATAATCTAATTAAATTATTTCCTATTTAGTACTATTACTGTTTTGAGTAAATATACTATTTGGGACTTTCAATTATCTGCAGATTGCAAGTATTAAATAGTTCAAAGTTAATAATAATAATACGATAATAGAAAAGCAGTAAATTTTATGTCAGTAGATAGTTCGTATTTAGTAACAATTAGTAACAATATTAAATAAATTGTAATAGATAGTAGAAGATATATAAAAATGAAAAAGAAATTGAAAATGTAACCTATAATGTATGAAATCAAATAAAAGTAGAGAAAGAAAAAAAAATTAATTAGATTGAAAAACCTCTTAATTTAAAATTATTAATTTATAAAAAACTCTGATAAATTGTGTTTGTTTTTGCTCCACCATGTTTTATAGTTGGCAAATTTTTCCAAACTAGGTAAAGCTCCATTATTATGAGCTGCAAATCTTTCATAATTTTTCCCCAACGAAGACCATCTTATTAAAGCACAGTAAACGTTATTATCAGGATCTTGATTTAACCGTATCATCCATGGGACAACTTCATCAATATAATCAACATATCCAGCAGATCCTAAAAATACTATATAATCATGCCAAAGTTTCATTGATGGAACCAGTTTAAATAAATCTTTATCATTTTTATTGTCGGGTGGACTCATAACATATTTTCTAAATAAAATAATTATCCTTTGTGCAGCATGTAAATCACCCCAATAACCGCATTTACTCTCTGAAGCTGCCATACATAATAGTCGTAGTGTAGATACATTAGGCTTTAAATCAGCATTTAAAAGATCTTGAAAACTATCCCAGATTTTAGTATATTGTTTTAATTGAAGCTCTCTTGCTATTAAAAAATTATAAATTTGAACACTTCTATTGCTCAAAGATAATTGTGAAATAAGATTATTAATATATAAAGGCAAATTAACTTTAGCAAAAAGTCTAACATAATTAGTTAAACATTCCCGATCTAAAAGAATATTTTTCTCAAAAGCATAAGAAAATATTTTTTTAATAGTTTCCAATGATTGAAGATTAATGCAAATTTCGCGAATTATTGTAATATTTATTGGATAATTTTTCTCAATATAATATTTAAAAATTTTAAAAGTAATTTCATTTCTATTTTTAATCGGTTCGGTATTAATTTTTCTTAATAAAAGAATTGTTGGAACTAATAATGAATTATGATTAGTGGAATGTCTAACTAAATTGTCAAACTCTACAGTAGCAGTAGATAAATCAGGAGATGCAGCAATAGAGGCATCAAAAAAGGTTTTAATTTCAGAAAATGAATATTGATTTTTTAGATTTGAAGAACAGTTATCATTTTCAATCTCTCTGTTTATTAAATATCTATATACATCCAATTTTTTCTTAAAATCTTTAGTAGTATTTGCGTCAATCTTGGAATAAAGTTCATTTAATATTTCAATTGATTTTTGTGGTTGATAATTTTTTATTAAAATTGCAAATGCTAAGAAACTATGATTAGATATATAAATATTATTTTGTTGCATGTGTCTGAATGTGATATTAATACATTGAAAAATTGTTTTAAAAGAAGTAAAAGACCTTTTTGATTTTTTCATTAAAAAATTCCATATTAAACCATTATTATAAATTTTTTCATTTTGTAATATAGCATCACCTTGATTTAAAAAAAGCTGATACTGTTCAATTAATAATTCAGGAAAATGAGATAAACAATGAGAAACCATTCTTTCGTGAACAAAGAGTTGTATTTGAGGAGGCAAATATTTGAATCTTTTTTGAAACCTTTTAAATAATAAATAAATTGAATTTTTATCCTGGAAGGTTCTACGTAATGCATGTACTAGTACAAAATCCGGTACATTATCATTTTCAACCAAGGCTAATGCCAACTTACAATTAGATGAATACAATGATCTAATCCATTTAATCAGATCTGATATTTTGTAACCATTTTTTTTAATTTCTAAATAAACAGATTTAGGGAAAGGAACTTCTAAATTTGAATTTGAATTTGAATTTGATAATATTATATTAAAATTTTTAAAATGATTTTTTAGTAAATTTAAATTATCTTTTTTTAAATAGTTTAAAAAGGATAAATTTTTATTTAAAGGATTGACAAGTAAACAACCAATACAAATGATTGTAGCCCATTCAATAGAATAATAACAAGAGAATTTTTTTTTATTATTTAAATTTAAATTTTGATTTTGAAAACCAAAAAATTTTAAAAAATAAAAAAAAGATTCAGTATTTAAAATACCAACTTGTAAATTATCTTGAATATCAACAAGTTGTAATTTGCTATATGTATTATTATTTAGATGAATTACATGTCTTTTTGGAAGTTTATCTGATTCAAAAGCTTCTTTTGTAAAAACTTTTTCTAAAATAAATTTGTAAAAAGATTTTTTCTTATCATCTATATCAAATTCATCCAGATTAGATACTTTTTCTATAATATTTAAAAAATCTAATGTAGAAAATTCCTTTTCCTTATTAATTTCAATACCAAAATTATTACGCTTGTGTTTTTCATTTATGTTTTTCTCCAATTTGAATTTATTCAAAGTGCATGAGTTTGTCTTTGTCTTATCTAAATCGAAAACATTACCATTTTGTACAACTGTTAGCAAATATAAAACTATCCAAACTATCAAAACAATCAAAACAATGAAAAATCAACAAACAAACCTTTTCCACGAAAACTTGCATAATTTCTGAAATTTCCATTACAAAAACTCTGCTTACATTTCCTTTTGCCACCCTCCAAAACTAATACCAACCCGTTCAATTTCCTGTACTTTGCTCGAACCTCTTCACAAACATAGCTACCAAAATCCAAATTCAAACCGGGAAAGTAAAATCTGTTTCCACATTTAAACATAAAGCTTTGATTGCATGTGATTGCATATGTATTTATGTCTATGTCTATGTCTAAATTATGCCTAATTTAATGCCTTTTTATGCCTTTTTATGCCTTTTTATGCCTTTTTAATGTTTTTATTTTTTTATGTTTTTATTTTTTTATGTTTTTATTTTTTTATGTTTTTATTTTTTTATGTTTTTATTTTTTTATAGGGGTGTGTATATGTAGGGGGTGTATATATAGGGGTGTGTATATAGGGGGGTGTATATGTAGGGGTGTATATACTTACTGATGTATTGTAGGGGGTGTATTTATAGGTGCATTTATAGGTGCATTTATAGGTGTATATGGATGTGTATATTTTCTGTTATAACTGTTGTTATGGTAACACGCTCCGTGTTACGAAATAAAACGCATCAACGTATAAAATTAGTTTGGGCATATATGTGCATTATAATACACATATATACCGTAATATAACGTAAACACAACTCTCCATAACAACGAACACTACCCGGATTTCCAAAACAGTTCGTAAATTAAATTAGTGTGAAAAATTTTACATAGTAATAAAAAATATAAAAAAAAAAAAAAATTATATAATAAAAATATTTATTTATTTCTCAATATCTGCATTTCTATTATTTATTTTTGAATTCTATATTATAATTAAAATTGCCAGTTGCTAATAACTTAGTTAGCATACAATTAGTTAATAATAAATAACTTAGTTAGTTAGCATACAATTAATATAATACTATACTAACAATGGGAAAACCCAGCTCGGAAAAAAAAAGCAGTTCAAAATCAAAACATGCTAAGAATAATGCTATTTCAAAAAGTCCTAGTAAGAAGGAAATTAAAAAGAAACATGAAAATATTATCAATGCTGTTAAAAGTTCAAAATCTGATGTAAAGGTTTCGAGTCCTTCGAAATCTTCAAAGTCTTCAAAGTCTTCAAAGTCGGATAAGAAGTCTAAATCTGATAAAAAGTCAAAGAAAGTAGAATCTAGTGACTCAAGCAGTGATTCTGATAGTGATTCTGATAGTGATTCAAGTGAGGAAGAGGACAAGAAGAAAAGTTCTAAAGATACAAAGAATGATAAGAAATCAAAGGAATCTTCCGATTCCGATTCAGACTCTAGTTCAGATTCCGATTCAGACTCTAGTTCAGATTCCGATTCAGACTCTAGTTCATCTAGTTCATCAGATTCAGATTCAGATTCTTCTAGTTCATCAGATTCATCAGACTCAGAATCTGACAATTCTTCAACTTCTACTTCTACCGCAGATAATGATTCAGACACAACTGAAGTTAAATCTAAAAAAGCTGATAAAAAAGTAGAACCTAAATCTGAATCTGTTGAGAAAAAATCATCATCAAGTGATTCCAGTTCTGATTCTGATTCTGACTCTGACTCTGATTCTGATTCTAGTTCTGATTCTGATTCTGATTCAGACTCCAAGAAAAAATCTAAATTCAAATCTAACAAATCAGATTCTAGTTCTAGCTCAGATTCTGATTCCAGCTCTGACTCTGATTCTAGCTCTGATTCCGATTCTAGCTCTGATTCCGATTCCAGCTCTGACTCTGACTCTGACTCCGAAGAAAAATCTAGCTCTGACAAAGAAGAGTCAAAGACAATTGAAAAAAAATCAGAAGGAAATAAAAGAAAAGCTGATGAATCTTTTGAAACTACAGAAAATAAAAAATCAAAGAGTGATGAAGGTGAATCTTGTACCTTATTCGTAGGACGTCTTGCTTGGGGTGTTGATAATGATCAACTTGCTGAAGCTTTTTCTAAAATTGGAGGTGTCGTTGACGCAAGAGTTATGTATTATACTGATGGAAAGAGTCGTGGTTATGGATACGTTGATTTTTCTAGTCCAGACCTTGTTAAAAAAGCTATTGCCGAAATGCAAGGTGCTGAAATTGGTGGTCGTCCAATTAATCTCGATGTAAGCACTTCTAAACCAAGCACTTCAGGTAACAGGAGTGCATCAACTCGTGCATCTCAATATGGTGACGTTCCTTCAGAACCATCTGATACACTTTTTGTTGGAAATTTACCATTTAATATTGATAATGATACAGTTTTTAATTTTTTCTCAAAAGCAGCTGATGTTCAAAGCGTTCGACTCCCTACTCATAAAGAAACTGGAGATTTTAAAGGTTTTGGATATGTACAATTTTCTTCTGTTGACGAAGCTAAGAAAGCATATGAAACCTTATATGATTCTTTTATAGCTGGAAGAAAGCCTCGTTTAGATTATTCACAACCAAGACAAGATTCTGGTTTTAGAGGCGGAAATGATTCTAGAGGTGGTAATTCTAGAGGTGGTTTTAGAGGCGGAAGAGATGGCGGCTTTAGAGGTGGAAGAGATAGTGGATTTAGCAGAGGTGGAAGAGATGGTCCTTCAAGATCTCGTTCTGCATCTACCTCACAATTTTCTGGTAAAAAGACAACATTTGACTAGTTATAAAAGTATATTTTAGGAGATATTTTTATTTCCTTTATGATTTCTTGGTTTTTATTTTTATGGTCTGTAATATATATATATATATCATGATGCTTTATTTGTTATTTTTTAAAAGTTTTTATTTGTTTGCTTATTAGTTATTACTGTTTTTTTTATTTTTTTATTTTTGTTTATTTTGGTTATCTTTGATCATCTTTTTCTTTATTTGTTTAACTTTTACTGTTGCTATAAAGTTTTTTGATTTTTTGAGTAAATAATTTCTTTGTATTATATGATATATATTCAAATTGTTTTAATTATGTTCTATTCTAATTAGAATTTTGAAGAATCAATACTGATATATTTTACACTTGGATGGAGTCATATATACCATATAACCCTACATATACCCTAATCATGGTATACAATATTTAAACTTAAATTCAAGTTCTTAGTTTAGAATAATACGTTTGTATTTAAGATAAATGATTTTGAGGTATTTTTTAAAATAAATAATTGTATACGTTAGAACAAATAATTGTATACGTTCAAATAAATAATTTGTATATACTTAAAAATTTCTTTTATTTTTTTACATAAATATTACGCTGTACTTTTAAATTCTATATAAAATTTCATGCAACTAACTATTTTCAATAAAAAAAAAAGTTGAAAAGAAAACATATGCTAGTTAATTAAATAAATATACTTTTAATATACTTTTAATACATATTTATAAAAATACTATTATCAAACATTTAATTTATTTACAATAATTCATATACAATTTAATACACTATTATACGACAAAATTGGGAAATAACTTAATAAATAACCCTAATGTCTGAATAATATCTATTGTTTCATTTTTTTTAATCAACTACAGTTATTTCTAGCATTTATATATATATATAAAAAAAAACATTCAAATATTACAAAATAAATTATATTACTATATGCCGATATGTACAATTTTTAACTTACAATAACAAATAGCACATATAAATTAAACACTTGTAAATAATGAAAAAAATAGACAATTAGTTAATTAGCTGTAAAAATAAGGGTTTAGATAAATCAGCGCAGGTCGGTTTTAAAAATGACCCTATTTGGTTTTAATATTGAATAATAAAGCCGGTTATGCATAGTTCAATAAGTCAATTTTACAACGGTCTTAAATTGATTTACAACCTCAATTTACGCCGTTAGCAACCATTTAATATAATAGGAAATAAAAAACCCAAAATGGTAATCAAATTTTAATACAAATGGGCCCGTTAGAAATTATTAAAACAATAATATACTAATTAGGTAAAATATATACTAATTAGGTAAAATAATACACTAATTAGGTAAAATAAAATTCCAAATAATCAATTATTTGTGCGACTTTTTATAAGATGGGAGGACTTTTTTTTTATTTTTATTTCCACCACCTTAATTCTTTTACTACAATATCTATAAACATAATAATAAGGAAATTAAATTAATTAAATATTTAAAAAATAATGGGAGTTAAAAAAAGGAAGGAACAGGATGAAAATATTTCTACTCCATCATTATTGAATTTTTTCAAAAAAAAAAAATCAATAAAAATTGAAAATAATGATTTAAGTAAAAATAATTATAATGTTATTATCCAAGACTGTTCTAATACAATTTATATTGACGATGATATTGAAAAAATTTCTTACGAGAATGTATTAAATGAAGATGTACAGGTTTTAGAAGAAAAAAATCTAAATTTTGAAAAATATTCTATAAAGAAAATTTTATCTGATGATAAAAAATTAAAAAATCATAACTTAAATGTTGATAAATTTTTAGCCATTAACACAAATAAAAATATTGAAAATGAACTAGTTGAAACAAATATTAAAGAGTCAAACGTAATTTTTTTAACAAGAGAAGAAATTTGTCCTATCTGTAACAAAGATATTAGAATGTTAAATGATAGAGAAATTGATATGCATGTAAACAAATGTCTTGATGTTGATACAAAAAAAAATGAAACTTTAAAAATTAAAAATAGAACTATAAACTCCAACAAAGATAGAATAGATATAAATAATGACAATAAAAACATACCCAATAATAAAATAAATATTAATGACAAGAAAAACATACCCAATAATAACATAAACATTAATGACAAGAAAAACATACCCAATAATAACATAAACATTAATGACAATAAAATCAATCAATCTAAAGGAAAAAATAAAAATGATAACTCAGTTAAACCTAAAAAAATTTGCCCTTTTTATAAAATTTTAACTTTAGCTACATTTAAATTTGTTGTAGATGGATTCTGTTATGGAAAAATTCAAGAAATTTCAAACTATTTTCTATCACATTTTCATTCAGATCATTATATTGGACTTAGCAAAAAATGGACTCATGGTAAAATTTATTGTTCTGAAATTACAGCTAAATTAGTCATGAAAAACTTATATGTTCAACAAGAATATCTTTGTCCTTTGCCATTTAATGAGAAAATAAAAATTTGTGAATCATCGGACCATTCGGAAAGTTTATTCGTCACTTTGATTGATGCAAATCATTGTCCAGGTGCAGCAATATTTCTTTTTGAAGGAGAAAAAAATTTAAAAAAAATTTTACACACTGGTGATTTTAGAGCATCTCCCTCTCAATTATTAAATCCTTTAATAAGGAATAAAAATATTGACGAGCTGTATCTTGATACGACATATTTAAATCCAAAATATTCCTTTCCACCTCAATGCCATGTTGTTAGTGTTACTTCTCATTTATGCGAGATTCTTAATGAGGGCTATGATTTCTTCACTTTTCTTTCCCGTAAAAGATATAATTCACCTAAAGCTGATCAATCCAAAAAAGGATTGTCAAAAAATTTTCAGTTTGTTTCCTTACTATCTTTTGTAAAAGGTTCACCTGTAAGCTCAAAAGAGAGCTCACAATCTTTTATTTCTTCTAAGTCATCAGAAGAAAATAACAATCCTACTAATAATAGTAGTAAGTCATCAGAAGAAAGTAACAATCCTACTAATAATAGTAGTAATAATGGATACAATTATGATGCTGATATTCTTTCAAATTGCAAAAAAATATATAAAAAAGATAAATTGCTTATTGTTGTAGGAACATATACTATTGGAAAAGAGAATGTTGCATTAGATATTGCTAAAAAATTAAAAAGCAAAATATATGCCGATAAACGTAAAAGGGAAATTCTGGGAACTTTTAATAGTTCTGAATTGAATACATTGTTGACTGATAATCCAAGAAATGCGCAAGTTCATTTAATACCGATGTCAAAATTGAATATTGATAGTCTTAAAGCATATCTTTCACAGTTTGGTAAATCTAGTTTGTGTGAATCAAGCTTTGATAGAGTGATAGGAATACGTCCTACTGGATGGAGTTTTCGTCTTTCACAAGCATCTTCTCAAGCTAATAATTCTAATGCTCAAAATGAAACGCCTTTCCAAATTGCTAAACAAATTTCAAATAATTCCGCCGAATCATTTTCCCTTTATGATATTTCACTTTCTAGAGGATCGCAACCAGATGTTATGTGTTGTTCAGTACCTTATTCTGAACATTCAAGTTTCCGAGATCTAACATGTTTTTGTACCAGTGTTAATATTCAAAAAATTATTCCTACTGTGAATGTCCACAATCCAAACTCCCGTTCTCAGATGAAAAAATGGATTGATGCTTGGAACTTGTTAAGAAATAAAAATGGAATAAGAGAATTATTGCCTTCTCAGCAAATTTGGTAACAGTGTTAAAATATTTAATTAAAATATTATTAATAATGCAGTTGATAGAATTATTTTTAATTGATTTTTATTTCTACTGATATCAGGTGATAAATTACTTTTTTTTTTTTTTTTTTTTGTAAATTTTTTTTAGTAGTTTATTAAATTACTATTTTTTCCTTTAATAATATATTTATTGAATAATTCAGTGAAAGTTAACTTTAATATTATTAAATTTTTCTGACATAAGCAAATAGTAATTAATATTTCAAAATGTGATTATGATATTCATTTAAATTTTGAAAAGAATAACTAGAACCTTTGAATAAACTTTCTATTTTAATATTGACACTATCTAAATTTAATATTCTATGTTTTAAGTGAAATTTGATTATAGATTTAAACCAAATGAATATTTTTTAGACTTTTTTGTAAGCCAATTAATTTCATTCATTATCTAAATTGGCTTTTTTCACATCTATTTTTTATTTAAATGTCGCTCAAAAATAATTACTGGTGAAGTGAAAAATACTAATAAATATACTTAATTTATTTATTAAATTAAAATTCAGTTTAATTCAGTTTAATTCAGTTTCAGTATAAGTTTAAATGCATTTCTGCTAATGTTTAAACATAATGAATGTAATAAAAGAATTTTTTTTATTCTACGGAATTTACTTTATTTAGTTAAATGGCAAAAATTAAAACTTGATTGACATTACAACTCTCTATTAAGATTATCAATAAATTATCCCAATTGTATGTTATGTTGAAATAAACAATCATGTTTCAGTATTGACAATAGAATATAATTTAGAGATAAGAATATATAAAATAATTTTTTTAAAAAAAACTTTATACCCAATATAAAGTTTTTTAATAATTGTAAATAAAATTTAAATTTAGAAAAAAAAAAAAAATTGTAAAATAAGATTGCTTTTCAACTTTAAATAAATTTTACAGAATTATTTATGTACAGTTAAACGTTTTCTTATATCATTCTTTATACTTGTTTATATTTATTTATATTTGCATATGTTAAGCATTTATTTATACTATATAGACACAACAAAGTAAGAATTATTACACTTATAGAAAAATATATAAATGCTAATAAAGTTGTGGAACATGATATAGAGGAAAATAGTTTTCATCAAGAGTTGTTTCTAATCAATTATTTATTTAAAGTGAAATAAAAATATGTATTTAAATCTATTTAATTTTACAATAATTTAAGTTTAAGTTTTGTAATAATTAATTATATAAAATTCAAATTATGAATTAAAATTATTGTAAATTAATTGAATTAAAATTATTGTAAATTAATTGAATTAAAATTATTATAAATGAATTGAATTTTTATATGATTAAAAATTTTTGTTTAATATTGAAATAATAATATATCAAATAAGCATATGATCTAATCATTATTCTTATCTAGACAGACATTTATTATCAACAGAGAGATTTTAATATCATAATCAAGTCATATTTGTAAAACATACTAATTATTTATTAGTAATTATATATACTTTAACTTTAAATATTTTTTATAATATACTTATAATAATGCCATTTACAGAAATAAATCATGAATTATTTATTATTATTGCATGAAAACTAATTTATTTTTCTAAAAATAAACTGCTCTTGCAAAATCTGATTTAAAATATGTATATGTATGTATGTATTTTATTAATACTTCATAGAATAATTTTAGATTTCAAATTTTTAAATAAGTTAGTAAAATTTTTAAATAAGTTAGTAAAATTATTAAATAAGTTAGTAATTATTAAATAAATGTTTAGTATATGAAAAGAATTTGTATAAACAATATTTTTAATAAAATTTAAGTCTAATATAGAATTATTTTTAGTTATTTAATTAATAAAAAAAAAGGATTAAAAAAAAGGATTAAAAAAAAAGATTAAAAAATGCAGCTTTCCACTATAACTTTATTAATTAAGTAATAAAATGAGTGGGAAGCTTTACTAAAATCCTTTATAAGATAAATTATCGTAAAATTTAAATAAACATGAATATATACATACATTCATTTAATATATGTTTCATATAATAAAAACTAGTAAATAAAAATGATTTTGATATACATAATAATAACAATTAGCATTAACGTTTTAAAAATAGTCAACGGATTTTCATTAAGTGTTACTAAAGAGAATAAGCTGCATGTAAGAAATATACTATATGAAAATACTAGTCAAGATGGAAAAAGGGATCGAGCTTGTGATGTCTACTATGAAAATATTCAAAATGTTGATAAAGGATTTTATGGATATAAAATTGAAAAAATAGTTTCTTTACTAGACTCTTCGGAAGAATTTTTACATTTTTTTCGTTGTATAAACTCTTCAATTTCTGATGAAATATATGTTGATTTACCTAAGAATGAAATAGAAAATAATATTTATAATTGGGATCAAGTCTTTTGTTTTGAAAAAAGTAATAAATGTTATAAGTTTTCAAGAAGAAAAGGCTTTACTAATAAAAATATTCAATATTATTTTCCTGGAACAATTGTTGGTGGTTTGTTTGCTTGTTCTATGAGTGATACATTTGCTGGAGATTATAGTGAAAATGTAAATAATAAAAATAAAAATTTAATTGATAGTGAGGATGATATTTTAACAGTATCATTTGATAAAGATAAAGTTTATCCTTTAAGACCAGTAATTTCTGAACCAATTGAACTTAGTTGGATAGATTTATCTGATGAAACGGATCCAAAATATCGTATTCCATTATTTTCAACACCAAGGAATTTTCATAATGACGAAGTTTTTAAAAAGTATAAGCATTGGGAAAAATTAGTTGATGTTAATGAATTATATAATTCAAAAACTAAAGACACAATAAAATTGGGCGAGGCGATTGATGAATATAAAAGTCTTTTAAATTACGACTTTACTGATCATTTAATAAATAATAATATAAATAATAATAATAAAAATGATAATACAGATAATATCAATGAAGAAAATAATAAAATTAAGAATAACAATAAATTTATTAAAGGTGGTTATAAAGATATAAATAAAGATTGCAAAATCAATATACAAGAAAAGTTAAAAAAAATTTTCAATGGAAAATCTGATGATTTAGAAAATCAAAATCAAAATCAAACTTTAATGTTTATTGATGAAATTGATGAAATTGATAAAGAATTTGAGAAACTAAAATCAAATGAAATCAAGAATAATTTGGATCTCATTAATGAAGATTATGAAGATGATGACAATATTGATGATGATGATGATGATGATTTTGAAACATTTTTAAGTTCCAATATTTATAATGAAAATGAAAAAAAGAATAAAAAACAAAAATCGAAAAAAAATAAAGATAATCAAGATAGTTTATATGACGCAAAAATATCTGATGAAATTGAATATGAGGAGCTATATAAAGCTTTTAAAGATAAACTAAGTGACAAAGCATATTTAAATAACTATGCTAAGAGTAAAGAATACAATGATGATGAAAATGAATATGAAGAAGATGTCGAAGATGATGATTACATTGAAAATAATGTTGATCATGATCCCGATGATATAGATGATATTGATTTAGAAGAAGATGAAGATGATTAAATATAAATCTAAATATTTTTAATAAAATTTGTATTGTGTTGATATTTTAGTAAATGTTTTTTGAAATAATATAAAAAAATATTTTTAGACTACAGTCATATTTTTTATTTTTTTTATTTTATCTATATTGTATTTCTAATAATTAATACTGAATAACATAACATATCTAGTTCAAAGATTTACTATACTAAATTTTAAACCAGTCAAATTATTTAACATACATAATCGGTTTAACTTCTTCTATAGGAAGGTCCAACACCAGTTTTATACAATTTTACATAAGATAACTCATCTACAAGTAATAAAGAAAGTAAATATATGATCTAATTACTTAATATTTAATTATAATTTTATAAGTTTGCACGTGTGAGAATGTCTATTTATTATACAATCATATCTATTCGGTTATCTATACTAATTATATTTGTGTAAAGAATTAAATAAAAAAGTTATTAAATTTATTATTATTTTCATTTCCAAAATGATTTATAAAAACTATATCAAATAATAAAAAGTATTTTCGTTATTTTAATTTTTAATTTTTATCTTTTATCCTTTTCTTAATTTTTAAAATGTCTAATGTTTCTCTTTGTTTTTTAAATTTTTTACTTAAATCAGGAGCAAGCATTACTGAATCTAAATTTAAAGATTTTGTAAAAGACTGATCAGTGTAAATGCTTTCTGGCTCTAAATTATCAGTATTATTAAAATTATTTGTCTCATTGAAACTGTTAATTTCTAAATCATTTATATCACTTGAGATTTCATTTACATGAAATGCATAGTCGTTAACCATCGTTGGTAAAATACAACTTTCATCTTGATCATTATTTGATGAAACCAACTTAAAGACTGTTGTAGTTGGTTTGTATCTAGGAGAATTTAGAATTTTAGTCTCTACTTTCAACGGTATTTTCGTAACTTTTCTACCACATGTAATTAATTTATAATATTTTTTGTTCATATTATTGTTTTCATTATTATTATAAGGGATTTTTATAACTGATTTAATTTCTATTTTTTTATTATTATTTTCATATGATTTGGTTAGAATTTCTTCATTGCATTTCGAATTAGTCTCTGACGTTGTCATTGAACTTGTTAAACAATCAGAATTAATTGTTTTACTTTTAAACGGACATAGTATTTTTTTTAAATAATTTTTTGGCTTTAAATATTTACTTAATTTTCCTGAATTAAACATGAACTGTCCAAGAAATTCACCATTGTATAAATATGCTCCAACAGAAGCATGATAGGTTGGTAAATAACTATTAACTTCATTATTATTAATGTTGTTATTAATAGTATAATCCTGAGATTCACTACAAACTGGACACATTTTTGAACAATTTATGCATGCACACGAACATGAGCATGAACAGAGATTACTGTTTGAATTATTATTATCATCACTATTAGAACAACAACTTAAAGTATTACAACAAGTTTGCGTAGATTCACAAGTGACTGATGAAGTTAAAGATGGAACTGTAATTTTTGTTACAGTTGTAATTGTACTAGGTGGAGAAATTGTATTTTTATCACAATTTTTTGAAGTTGTATGTGTTAATATTTTTGTAATTATTGGAGCTTTTCGAAGTATTGTACGTGTTTTAGCACATTCTGTTGTAATATATGCTGTAGATATACAAGGATAATATTTTTCATTGTCATTCTTATCATTATTATTGTTTTTATTATTACCATCTGATTGATGTGATTTTATATTTTTGGAATTCATAGGAATGTATGGGATATATATAGGACGAAAACTTATCATTGGTACTTTAGATTGAATTAGTGATAAATAATGAGGCGAGGTGCCCGGAAAATGCAGTGAAAATGCTTCAGGTAAATAACTTTGTAGTAATAAAAAAGGTAAAAGTAGCATTTTATTATTATTGTTATTTAACTTGTTTGTACTTTATTTTCCTCATAAATTTTTATAGAAATTCTACTCCATTTATACAATAATACTAATAAACCTATTTTAAGAATTACAGTGAAAAGTATAATAATATTAAGAGTATTATTAAGAAATAATATTATAACTGAAAAAAAAAAAAAAAAAAAAAAAAAAAAAAAAAAAAAAAAAAAAAAAATTAAAAAGCTAATGAATGAAAAAATTAATTAATAATTTAATAGTGGTAAGCTTTATTTTTAATTTTTCATTTTTTTCCCTGATAATTTTGAGAAATTATAAATAAAAAAAAAATAAAAGAAATAATGTTTTTATTTAAACTATTAAAATATCAGTAAGCTAGTATCAAATAAAAAATAATCTTTTGAGATTTTCTTTTTACATAAAATAATGGATGCAAATACATATTATCTTTTAGTATACGTTAAAATTCTAAGTTATTCATTGTACTCAAAAGCAATAAAATCATTGCAATATGTAGATTTTTTTATTTTTATAATAATATTTAAATTTCACTTAATAAAAAAATTAAATGTAATTTATAAATTTTAAATTGAAATGGTGTTTAAAAAATTTTTAAAAAATAGATTTTTTAATGATTAATAATTATTAAAATTTAAAAATTTTTATTTGTATGATTCGTAAATGATAATAACGTAGTTATTTAACTATTTATGTAATTGAAAATCAGAAATTTCATATAAGTTAATTTATGGATGATTTAGAATAGGGATTAATAAAAAAATTTATAATTCTGACATAGTTTACTGTTTTTTACTATTAATATGGTTAAATAAATTATAAATCTTAGTTATTAGGTACTGTTTTTTATAAACTATTCTTTGAAAATGAATTAGTATTTATTTTTAATATTTTGGTTTTTATAATATACATTTTAATTTATAACTTAATAAATATTTATTAAACTCATTATAAAATCTATATTTTATACTAAATGATTATTGTTGTTAAAAATATTATTAGTTGTTAATAGGCTTGGCTTTCTAAATGCTGTTTAAATATTTTGAATTACTAAAAAAATTTTTGAATATTAAAATTTTGAAACTTGGTTATTTTACTAAAATAAATAAATAAATTTTTTTATTTCGTATTGTATAAAAAGTTTAATTATATATATACTCAAATCTTACACATTTTATTGTAAAGTGTACTTTTTTTTTTAGTAAAAATAAATATATTCACTGTTAATTTAAATTTTTTTTTTTAATTTTTTGCGATATATTTTTTAAATTAAAAAAAAAAAAAAAAAAAAAAAAAAAAAGATGAATTTTAATATGTTAAATTGTATTTGTAATTTTTCATCTTTAAAGGCGTTATAAAGTTATAAAATATACTTTAATTTATATAAAGATTTAGTTTAAAAAAGGAAACTGAAATAAGGAATGTATTATTAATAAATTTTTAATATTCTTAATTTAAAAATATTGATTAAACGACAAAATGAATAATAAAAGTAAAAAAAAAAACAAAAATCAATGAAGTGAAAATTATTTTTCATAAGTTTTATTAATTAAAATTAAGTTGAAAATATCAGAAATAACCACATTATTTTCAAATTTTTAAAATTACCTTAGTTTTCTTAGAATATAAAAAAATAATTTTCACCACTGAATTTTTTAGGAAAATCGACTTAATTATTAATAATTAGTCATAAAATGAAAGTCTTTTAAAAAAAATTATGTTTTAAAAAAATAATTTTAAATACTAAATCTAAATTTTTCATAATAAAGAAATTTTAGATTAACAACAAATTAATTAGTTCTCTGATTTTTAATGCAGGCCCTTTTAACTTATGAACAAGAGTAGGATTAACCGTATCACTAAAATTCAAATCTTTACACCAATCATCATTTAAATAAAAACTAATTTCAGGCAATTTATCTACTTCTATTTGTAAAGTATCAAATCCTAAGTCATCCATATCTAATAATTTAGTATCATCTTCCTTAATTCTATGACTATTAGTTAAAATAAAAGCTTCTTCTATGTCTTTTTTATTATAGGAAATCCTATATTGGATTTTCGAACTAATATCCTCAAAATAATAATTAATATCATTATTATTTAAATTCAATAAAAATAATATTGGATTTGAATCCAAAGAAGTTATTTGCCAGCTTCCTATTGAGACACTATCAAGACTTGATATAGAGTAAGATGAAAGATCATTAATTACATTAATAAAAAAGTTTGACCTACTACACAATGCGCAATTTGTAAAATAATTAATCATATCATTTTGCTGGGGAAGCAGACTGAAATGCATTCGAATTAGTTTTAGTGTTATTGAATAAAATGAATTATAATTAGAATCTTCATTATTTTCATATTCCCCAAAAATTCCTTTATTACTTTTAAAAACATTATTAACATTATTGGTTGTTGCCTTTTCAATCTTTTTAAAGTTATTTTTTTTATTATTTTTGTTCATATTTTTATTGTCATTATTATTGTCATTACCAGTGTTATTAATATTTTTTCCTCCATTATTTTTATCTATCTCATTGTTCAAATATGATAATTCTTTATTATTTATTTTTTGAATATAATCACCATTTGCGTCATTTATACTTGGATCTTCATATTCAAAGCTATCATTGAAGTTCAATAATGTTATAGAATTATCAAGTTTATCAAAAGAATGTTCCAAAGGCATTTCACTACTAGAACATCCTTCATTTTCCATATATGAACCACCTTCTACCGAAAATTCATATTCTTTTACAATATTATTTCGATTTAATTTTGATTCAAAAAGCTTAAAGTCATTGTGATTTAAATTACTTTTTTGGTTATTTTTCAATTGTAAAAATGAATTATTATCAAAGTTTTCAAATATGAATGGTTGCGGCTCTTCATAATATGATTTATTTAAATTGTTTTTATCATTTAAGTCATTTTGGTCATTTTTTTCATTTGAATTGTTTAGATTTGCCAACTCGCTATTTTTATCTTTAGAAGATTTGGATGCATTTTTTGCAACTTTTGCTCTTTTATTTTGAAACCAAACTTGAATTTTACGAACTTCTATACCAGTTTGCTTAGCAATTTTTTCTTTTACCTCAGATGTTGGATTCATGTTTTTATTAAACTCAGCATTTAAAATCTCTGAAAGTTCTTTTGGCATTCTCTGTCTTTTTCTTTTTTTGTTTTTGTCATCTTTTTCGTCTTTTTCTTCAACTGCATTTTTATTTTTAGAATCAATAGATTTTTTTTCTAAAAAAGCATCTTTTGGTATGACAAAAGAGCCAAAATTTTCCGTCATATTATTTATTTTTATAAAATAATTTTAATATTCGTAATATCTGATTGATTTTCCAAAAAAAAAAAAATATCTATTGTCTATTATTTTTGTTTGTAATTATTGCTTTATGATAAATCTTTAAAAAAATTTTACAATTACAAAGTTAAGTTTCAAATTGTTTATTTATTATTATTGTTATATATATATATATATTTTTGAAAAAAAGTTAAAAAGTATATGCATTTAAATGCTACATGCTAAAAATCATTTGTTCCTCTTCATTATGGGGTCTAATCTATATAATCAATAAAATTTAATAAAATTTATTTCTAGCGGAACACAAATTTTTATGAAAACGAAACTTTCCACAAAATTTTTCAATAAAAAATGTGTATAATTAATAAATTATAATAAAATTTAATAAATTTTATTTCTAGCGGAGCAAAAATTTTCATGAAAACGAAACTTTCCACAAAATTTTTCAATAAAAAATGTGTATAATTAATAAAATATAATAAAATTTAATAAAATTTATTTCTAGCGGAGCAAAAATTTTCATGAAAACGAAACTTTCCACAAAATTTTTTAATAAAAATGTGTATAATTAATAAAATTTAATAAAATTTAATATATTTTATTTCTAGCGGAGCAAAAATTTTCATGAAGACAAAACTTTTCACAAAATTTTTCAGTAAAAATTGTATATAATTAATAAAATTTAATACAATTTATTTCTAGAGGAGCAAAAATTTTCATGAAGACGAAACTTTCCACAAAATTTTTTAATAAAAATTGTATATAATTAATAAAATTTAATAAAATTTAATATATTTTATTTCTAGCGGAGCAAAAATTTTCATGAAGACAAAACTTTTCACAAAATTTTTCAGTAAAAATTGTATATAATTAATAAAATTTAATAAAATTTAATATATTTTATTTCTAGCGGAGCAAAAATTTTCATGAAGACAAAACTTTTCACAAAAATTTTCAGTAAAAATTGTATATAATTAATAAAATTTAATAAAATTTAATATATTTTATTTCTAGCGGAGCAAAAATTTTCATGAAAACGAAACTTTCCACAAAATTTTTTAATAAAAATGTGTATAATTAATAAAATTTAATAAAATTTAATATATTTTATTTCTAGCGGAGCAAAAATTTTCATGAAGACAAAACTTTTCACAAAATTTTTCAGTAAAAATTGTATATAGTTAATAAAATTTAATAAAATTTATTTCTAGAGGAGCAAAAATTTTCATGAAGACGAAACTTTCCACAAAATTTTTTAATAAAAATTGTATATAATTAATAAAATCTAGTGAAATTTATTTCTAGGGGAGCAAAAAATTTCAATAAAAAATTTATATAATTAATAAAATTTAATACAATTTATTTCTATCGGAGCAAAAATTTTCATAAAGACGAAACTTTCCACAAAATTTTTCAATTAAAACTTTATATAATATAAAACTGTAGAAAAATAATTAAAAAAAAAAAAAAATCAAAGAAAATAATATTCTATTTCTCTTATGTAATTTTTATTATTATTTATTATTAGTACTAATTAAATTTAATTTAATAATTTAAATAAAACATTAAAAATAGTATTACAGTTTAATATTTATTCTATATAAAGTATTTTTTTAAAGAAAAGAATAGAAATTAGCAAAAAATAAAAGAAATTAAAGAATAAATAAGTTCAATTTCCAATTTAAAATATTAAATCATTTTTTAAATGAATTTTACATCTTTTTGCACTTAGAAAAGTAAAGCAAAAGATAAAACACATACAAGAGCAGTGTAAGAAGATTTAACAATTGAACCTCCACTTAAAAATGCGGTTTGTTCTTTATCTGGAGAAGGTTTGTTTTCCTTGTTCTCCTTGGTTTCTTTGTTTTCTTTTGGAGCATTTTGACCTTGTTGAGCAGGAGCAGCAGGTTTAGCAGCAGGAGGGTTAGCAGCAGGAGGGTTAGCAGCAGGAGGATTAGCAGCAGGAGGGTTAGCAGCAGGAGGATTAGCAGCAGCAGGTTTTGCAGCAGGAGGGTTAGCAGCAGGAGGGTTAGCAGCAGCAGGTTTTGCAGCAGGAGGATTTGCAGCAGGAGGATTAGCAGCAGCAGGTTTTACAGCAGATTGTGTTTGTAAAATTGTTTTGGTCTGAGGAGTAGTGGAAACACATTTAGTTTTTGATTCTGCAATTGTTACAGTTGGTTTCTTAACAATTGGTTGTTTAGGCGCTGATTCTTCAGCAACAATGATTGTCTTGTAAAATTCAATAAATTTTTCTTCAGGCTCACCGAGTTCAGTGAAAACATAAAGAACTTCTTCAATTTGTTTATAATAACTATGGGTAATTTCAGCAGCTTTATAAACAGTTTGATGTTCACAATTGAAAACACAAACTGGTGCTGCTTTTTGAAGTTCTGGAGTACATCTATCAACACAGACTGCGACTGTAATTTCTTGATTGTTAACACTGCAACTATAGGTACCCCATTGTGCAGATTTTCTTTTTTCAACCATGCAACTTTCATCACATTTGACATCAATGACTGTGATTGCTTTATCACCGCATGTAAGATATTCACCAAAGACGGTCTTTTCAGTAAATTTAGAATGATATTCACTAACTTTAACAAATGATTCTTGAGATGAAGATGAAGATGAAGATGAAGATGATGATCCAACAATGCGACCGTTTTGATATTTTGCTTCAAAAGATGATGATGATGATGATGTAGAATTTGATGAGTATTGTGAGCTTTGAGATAATTTTGCTTGTTTTGATATTAATTTTTGTCCATTTGCACTAAGAACTTCTTTTTTACTTTCTGCTTTGTTTAAAGAACGATCATAAGATTCTTTTTCAGATGATTCTGAATTGGAAACTTTCAATGAGTTACTTGGAATAATTTGAGCAGCTGAAGCAGCAGTAGCAAAAGCAATGATAGCGTATAAAGAGAATTTCATCTTGAGTTTGAATTATTTTCTTTTAAAAAAAAAATTAATATTGTAAAAAAAAAAAAAGTGGTAAAAATGAAAGAAAAAATATTAATTTAATGATCTATTTGAAGATATTTATTTTCTTGATAAAAAAAAAAAGAAAGAAAGAAGAGAAAAATAAATGAAAACGTACGGGAAACATGATATTTATAGTCTAATTTATCGTTTAAAAAAGTTATGAAATTTTTATATTGTTTAAATTTTTTACAGTTTTGATTACGTTTTGTTTTTTGTTTTTTGTTTATTTTCGTTTAGATTTTCGTTTAGATTTTTATTATTTTTATGTTTCACGTAAATTTAATACGGGAACCTTTACAGTTTACTGCTTTAGTTAACAAATGTATATAATTTTTTTTTAGAAAAGAAGGGTCTCCAAACGTTAACATTTCTATTCAGGGCCTTTGAATGTAATGTTTTGTTTTTTTTGTATTAAAAATTTTACTTCGTTTTAAGTTTGAATTCATTATTTGTAAATAATTAAATAAAAATAACCGTTAAATTAGACAGTTTTCGTTTAAAACATTTTTTTGAAAAAATATAAAAAATAAATAAAATATTATGTAATAAAACTATATACATTTATTTACATGAAATAACAATAAAAATTCTTGTATTTGGTAATTTATAATTTAATTTCAAACTAAAAGCTAATAATACTTATTTATCTTTATCGTAAAACATGATTACTGTTTAAATATTAGTTTCAAGTTATTTGAAGTTTTAATTGGGACTTTATTTTTATTATTTCCATATACTCAGTAATTAAATTATTTCAAATTACAATATATTTAATAATTTTTTTATTTATATTTTTAAATTAATTTTCTATGATAATACTTTTTTAATTTGTAGCTAAAATTTGTAATATGAAATAATGGTAGAAAATAAAAAATCTATCTAAATTAGAAACAGTTAAATAATTAAAAGGATAAAAATAGATTAAAAAAAAGAAATTTCTTATACGGAAAAAATTTATACAAATTTAGATTATATTCAGATATTCAATTTCTATAATTAGAAATATTAAAGTTATACGAATAATGAATTAAAGTTATACGAATAATGAATTAATTTTATACGAATAATGAATTGATGTCAAATATTTAGCAATTTTTCTGATAGTAATTCTTTTTACTGTTTACTATTACTTTTTTATATTTATGGTGTATTAATAAGAATATATGTAATCTAGAATTGTTCTTGTATTTAGCAATTGCAGAAATAAAAAAGTTATAATATATTTATTTAAAAATTTAATTTATAAAATTTTTTTGAATAATATTGATTAGGAGAAATACTTTATAATAAAGCTTAAAATTTAAAATTTATTATTTGAAATTTGATGTTGAGTAAAAAATATGTATAATTTATTTTTAATAAAAAACTTCCTAAATTTTTACAATTTCAGTGAGGTTATGTTTCTTAAAAGTTCAAAAATACAATTGAAATAATATTTACATAAAAATTTAGTATAAAATTAAAACAAATCAATTAGTTGATATGATAAAATACTGAAATTTATTTTTAATAAAAAAACTTCCCAAACGTTGACATTTTCAATAAGAAGGATATGTTTTCTAAAAGTTCAAAAATAAAATGAAACAATATTTACATAAACATTAAATATGAAATAAAACAATTTTTTACATAAACATTGAATATATAATTAAAACAAATCAATTATTTGATAAAAAATTAAAATTAAAACAAATCAATCATTTGATATGATAAAATACTGAAATTTATTTTTAGTAAAAAAACTTCCCAAACGTTGACATCTTCAATAATAAGGATATGTTTCTTAAGTTCAAAAATAAAATTGAAACAATATTTTACATAAACATTGAATATAAAATTAAAACAAATCAATCATTTGATATACTAAAATACTAAAATCACAAAAGACAATACTCGCTTTTATTTAACAAGTTTTATTTGAAAAAAAAAAGTTTCAAACTTGTCAGCTGATGTCTTAAGAATAACAAAATTTATTTGTCAAAACAACTAACATTAAGCAATTGCTTTGATAAAAGTACTACATAAAAAAAAGAAAAAAAAAACTATCCAATTATATACGAATACTATTAACTGTAAAATTTTTTAAATTAAACTGTAATATTAAAAATAAATTTCAATTTCATATGGTTATAATGCTTCCATCTTATTATGATATACGATATACGAATTCATACTGACTAAAAACCCTATTTATATTGTTACGTTATTATATAAAAAATATAAATTTAAACTATGTTTCTATAGAAATACGACTGTTTCTTTGTATATTTAATTCACAAATAAAAAAATAAAGAAATAAAGAAAAAAAGACCTCATAATGGCCATAATGGCTTGAAAAAAATTCATTTAAATCATGGTTTATGTATTTTATATAGTTAATTATAAGAATTATTTAATAAGAAAGAAAAATATATTAAAAAGTTAATTTTTTTTAAATATTTTAAAAAAAATTCTTGTGTTGGCATAAGAAATATTAAAAATATTAGCTTTATGTTTTTATAATTTTAGATAGTGCATAAATTTATTATATTAGAACAAAGAATTTAATTAAATAAATATATGTGGAAATTCATAAAGGGATTAATTATTATTATTATTACTATTATTCATATCTTTATTAATCTGTAAATTAACTATGTACTTATATATTTAATAAATAAAACATTTTAATTATATTTTATTTTGTAGAATAGTAAATACACAAATTAAAAAATATTATTTCATTTTATTTTATTTTATTTTTATTTTAATATATTGTAAAATTAATAAAATAATAAATATAATAAAATGGAAAATTTTAAAACTCTAGTTGTACGTTTTAATAAGTTGTTAAATTTTATATACGAAATTACTGAATTACTGACTTGATTTTATGATTTGACTATTATTTTTTTTTTTTTTTTTTTTTTTTTTTTTTTTTTTTTCAGATTCCAATATTGATAATTGGAATGCTAGTAACAGGATGTTCAAACTCCTTATTGACAAAGTAGGTTAAACTTTAAAATAATTTTACTTTATAAAATAAATCTTGTTTATATATAATTAACTCTTTAGATTTCAAGACCAGCAATGTGTAGATAATTGTGAAAGTGCTGATCCACATGAAAAAAAATATTTTGAACAACCTGTAATTCAATCCTTACAAATGTTTTTAGCAGAGGCAGCTTGTTTTAGTTTTATTGCTTTACATCTATTTATTAAGAGAGTTAAATTAGTTTACAAAAAATACAAAAATAATAATAATAATAATAGTATTATTAACAATAATAATATTGAAAATTCTTCTTTATTATATAGTAATATTGACGAAACTCCAAATGATGAAGATGCAGAAAGTGATGATGGAATTTTAACAGTACCTTTACTCACATCAGAAACAAGACATACAGCCATATCAGAAGTTCCAGAACTTGAAGGTAAAAATATTTTATGGATGGCTATTCCAGCATTTTGCGATATTATTGGCACAACTGTTATGCAAACTGGATTATTATTTATACCAGTTTCTATATATCAAATGACAAGAGGTGCTTTGGTACTCTTTGTAGGAATTTTCTCAGTTTTATTTCTTAAACGTAAGCTTTTTGCTTACCAATGGTTTGCTCTTTTCATAGTTCTTACTGGTGTTTTTATTGTTGGCCTTTCTAATGCTTTATCGTCTGTTGATGATACTCCTTCTAGATATACATTAGGTCAAGGTATAATTGGTGTTTCTTTAGTTGCTTTTGGTCAAATTGCTACTGCTACTCAATTTGTTACTGAAGAACATATTTTAGAAAATTATGCTCTAGAGCCTATTCATGCTGTTGCTTATGAAGGTATATTTGGAACCTTTTTAACTATATTTTTAATATCAATAACATATCCTACTATTGGTCTAAAATCTCGTAAAAATTATTTAAATGGAAAACCAACTGGTTATGGTTCATATTTTGATATTGTTACTGGTTTTAATGAATTATTTTCCTCTTCAAATTTAATTATTTCCTCTATTGCAATTATGGTTTCTATTGCAGCTTTTAATTTTTTTGGTTTATCAGTAACCCGTACTGTATCCGCTTCTACACGTTCCCAGATTGATACATGTAGAACAATCGGTATTTGGTTAGTTTCTCTTATTTTAGGTTGGGAAAGTTTTAAATATTTGCAACTTGTTGGATTTATTTTATTGGTATATGGAACTTTATTATTTAATGGTGTTGTTGAAAAACGTATCCTATGGTTTTATGTTCATAAGGATAATCCAGATTTATTACAAGAAGAGCCTGTTGAACATATATAATTCAATAAATGAGTATATTTAATAATCATGCTTATAACTATAACTAATAACTAATAATTAATTATTATAACAATTAATGTCATCAAATAGGTCTACCATATTACTATCTGATTTAATAGTACATATAGTTTAAAATATTTTTTGTTATAAATAGTCTTTCGGTCAAAAGAAATAATTTGTAAGTTATCTCTCAAAGTTCCGTTTTTCAATTAATGATTGAAAATTAAATAATTTCTGGGCAGTGTTTTTTTTATTTATATATATTCATATAACTTATTTATTTATTTATTTATTTATTTTTTTTTTTTTTTACAAATGATAATAAACATCTAAGAAATACATTTCCTATATACATCTGATACATAAACTCAGTAAATAAATACAAGACTAACAAAAATAAAAAAAAACAAAAATAAAAATAATTTTTCACTTTTTTAATTTAAAAACAAAATTAATGTCAAAAACAAACGAAAATTTTATATGAAAAATATTACGATGTATTGTAACCCGCATTCGCCATAGCAAAGCCAAACATTGTATTCATTCTTTCAGATGTTAACCTTAAAGCACATTCTAATAATTCTTCTGCTGCTTCAGGATTTTTTTGAAGTTTTCTCCAAGAGGCCTTATCTAATTTCCATACAATTGTATCTCTTTCAGCAGCTACGCTTGCAGTTCGTGGGGTTTCTCCAAAAAATGGTAACTCACCACATGTTGTTCCTGCAAGAATAGATTCAGAGAGTCTTTGAATACCTTCTTGTTCTAAGTTATAATCTACCCGTAAAATTCCTTTTTCAATCACATAAAAGGCCTCTGCAGGTTCACCAGCTCTATATAGAACATATCCAGCTTTATACTCTTCTTTAGAGAAATATGGAGCAATTTCTTTCCAAAACTCTTCACCTTTAAAACTAATGTCATAAAAACATTGCATTAAAAGCATTAAAGGCTGACTTGATTCAATATTATGTGATAGTTCATGCGCATGAGAATGTGGCAGCTTCAAGTGTTTTGGGGTTTCTTTCATTGTTTGATTAACAGCCTGTTGTACTTGCATTCTGCGGGGAGAAGATGACAAATGATCAAAAGAAGCCCATGCAAACTTAGAAGTAGGAGTGCCTGCACCTATACTCATAGATGTAAATCCCAGAGCTGACATAGCAGCAGCTGTAGCAGCTGTTGTACCAGGAGTTCTAGCAGGAATACCACTTGAATTAACATCAGAAAGAACTGGTTTTTGTGCTGATACAGACGAAGATAACGAAGATGATACATGAGAGGAAACTATTGTGTTTTTATCTTTAGGATGAAAAATTTGAACATTTGCTTTTTGATTATCTGATTTCCCAAGGCTTGAGGACGAAATAAATGAATCTTTTTGAGTTTCATCATGCCCTGTTAAAGTTTTTTGCTGTTGAGGTTCCAATTGAGCATTGCTGTTATCATTTTTATGTCTATTATGGGAAACACTTAATCTGCTACGAGATATTTCTCTTTGACGATAAATTTCTGTCAATAATTCATTTTCACTCCATTCTAAAGAAGAATTTAGATCATGACAAATACGACAAGTTTGTTCATTTTTATCGTCTTCCCATAAATCAACAGCTATAAGACCTTTACCAACATCTGAATTAGCTGAAACTCCGCAAAGAATTAAAGTTACACCTCGAAGATCCAATAAACGCTTCATTCGTAAAAATGCTTCAGCAGCTGAGTAATCCAAACCACGGACATTAGACATATCCATGATTAAATTACGAATAGGTAAATTAGCAAAATTATTTTCTTTTAGTAAATTTCTCATATGTTTTTCTAATGAAACAATAGTACCAAAAAATAAAAATCCAGTGAGTTGAATAACATATGTTTGTTTTCCAACATGTTTTAAAAATCTTTGTTGTAAGATATGACGACGAACGGTTGAATGAAGTTGAACACCAGTATAAGTAGCACGAATTGCAGATTTTCGAGAGGTTTGTACAACAAATGAAACACATGCTAATATAATTCCAGCTAATATTCCATAAACAAAATCAAATATTCCCATTATTAAAATAATTACAATAATGGTAAAATATTCAAGTCTGTTTAAACGTCCATAAGTATCATAAAGAGCTTCTTTGAGTAATTCAAAACCAAGTAAAAAGATGAGAGCACCAACAACCATTACTGGAATGTAATTTATTACAACAGAGCCTAAAATCATGACTAAGAAAGTTCCAATGGCAAGCATTACTCCAGCTAAACGCGAGTCTGCGCCAGATCTTATAAAAAGAACACTATTTGTATACACAAGATAATTTTGGATACTTCCTAATAAGCCAGAAAGTGCATTTGAAACCCCATGAGCAATTAATTCACGATCAACATTAATATTATCATAACCTATGGATACCGCAAGAGCTGGTACATTAATCGGGACATGTAAAATTCCAAAGAATGTAAGGGCAAACATAGCAGGTATAGTGGAAAAAAAAGCAGACCAGTTTACAGCATTAAAATCATAAAGTTTATAAAAAGACCACCAGGGAGTTTGAGAAGAAGTAGGCACATAAAAAACCCAACCATTATCACGAGCCAATGGAAGAGAAAAATTAGGAATTAAAGCTACCACTAAATGGAAAATGAAAAAGATAAGTATAAAATAAGTAGGTACAATTAATGGGTGATGAAAGCGAGATTCTATGAGCATAAGTAAAACAGCTAAAGCAAGTGGGATTGTCCATAAAAACAGAGTATCTAACTGAATTAAAGCTTTTAAAGTAGACCAATTGTATTCTAAATTACCGGGAAGTCTAGCAGATACTTCTATACCAGTAGCAGTTAAAAAATAACCAACACCTCCTATGCAACCGACAAGAATATGTCTAGGAAAGAATCCAATTAATGAACCTAATCTAGCATAACCTAGAAGGAAAAAAACCATTCCAGTAATAATTGATGAAAAGGCATAAGAAGCAACAGTTGTTGCAATAATTTCATGAGCATGTTCAGCTGGATTACCTTTACCAGCTTTATCCATTATAGAAAAAGCCATTGAATGGAAAAAGGGGACTACCTCTATCATTTCTGATCCTATACCAGCTTTAAAAACACTTCCTCCTAAAGAGTAAACTAATTGTGAAACAATACATGATACGTAAAACATTGAAAGACCTACAGGACCTAAATCTGCAAACAGAGGAGTACCTAATGGGAATAAAATCATACCATATGATAAACCATCTAAAATATTTAACAATAAGCCTAATATTACTGAAGGAGTATATTTTATTGGATCATAAATAATTTTTTTTAATAAAGCAGATTTATTTTCATTATTATTATTTTGAGAATCGAATGTATTATTATTATTATTGTTATTATTTTGAGAATCGAATGTATTATTATTATTATTATTATTATTATTTTGAATTGAAGGAAAACTAACAGTTTTTTTTTGTTTAAAAGGAATTTTATTTAATAATCTTAAAGGATTTAATTTACTTGAATTATTAGAAGGTGGAATTCCTAATTCTATATATTGAGATTGATCAATAAAATTATTTGTATTATAATTAGACGAATAATCAGTATTAGTATTATTTGGAAGGGAATTATTAGTTAACAATGGAGATTGTTCTGTAGTTAAATGTAAAGTAGCATTAGATGAAATTGATGAAGAAGTTTCAATTGAATTTTGAAAATCATTAGTTGAAGATTTTGTTAAAGTGTTGTTGTTGTTGTTGTTGTTATTATTATGTTTAATCTGATTAGTAGTTTCCTCAGAAAGATTTAAAGAAAGTTGAGATTTTGATTGTTTTAATAATGAAGAAAGATGAGATTTATCAGTATTAAAAGATAGTGAATTTTGATTTAAATTTAAATTTTTATCAAATGAATTTCTTAAAGGAACAGAATTTTTTGGAAAAGAAAGAGGATTTTTTGATTGTAAATCATTCGAAATTGAATTATTTTTTATTTTATTCGAAGAATAAGAATTTTCTATAGAATAAGAATCATCTTGAGAATAAGCAACTTCATCAAGAGCTCTATCAGCTAATTCAGCAGTTGTTTCTCTAACAGAATTTGTTCTATTTGATGATAATGGTGAGTTTGAAAATGAATTTGAATTATAAGATAATGCAACTTCAACACCAGTTAGGGGGTTTCGAATGGACGAGTACATAGTTCATAATATATGTATATAATATATAAATATATGTATAATATATAAATATATGTATATAATATATAAATATATGTATAATATATAAATATATGTATATAATATATAAATATGTGTATAAATATATGTATAAATATATGTATATATGTATAAATATATGTATAAATATATAAATATATGTGTATATATGAATATATGAATATATTAATATATGTATATGTATATGTATATGTATATGTATATATGTGTATATATCTATCTTACACTAATTACTTGAACTCATATACGCTAAGCCAATAGTGAATAATATTATATCTTATTATGTATAATATATTGAGAAACCGATTAAAAAATCCGAAATAAACGAGGTTAAACTGAAGATCAGAAGATCAAACCGGTCGAGACAATATAGATAAGAACCGTTAGCGCTATGAATAGCCAATAAAAAATGCGATTATTTATTATTTCTATATTAATAAATTAAAAAATTTTAAAAATTGAATAATAATAATAATATAATAACAATAATAATAATATAATATAATATAATAACAATATAATATAATATAATATAATATAATATAATATAATACCGTAGGTACCCATGTACCGGAAGAGGACTTGAACCGGAGGGGTTAGGGTAAAAGGTGTGTTTTACATGGGTGAATTAATTATAGCTTAGTAAATAAATTAGATATCATTTAATCATAAAATATAAATAAATGAAGTTATCATTAAATGTATTGTAAAGTTTTAAACACGTGTAATAATTTATAATAAAATTTCT
>JAJLXO010000184.1:56083-79119 GCA_030571375.1 Botryozyma mucatilis | reverse complement strand
AAAAAAAAAAAAAAAAAAAAAGCATCTAGCTGACCCCACTGATAATTTACAAAGACGAAAACTAAACAATAGATTACACAAAGACAGAAAACAAGCTAAATAAAAAAACACACATTTGAGGTTCACTCATTTAATCTCCACTAGATGAATAATCTTTTAGATTTAATTCTTAATTACTAGAGGTTATTAGTCAGGCATTTTCGTTTGATTGGATTGTTAAAAAAAATAAATTAATTTGTTTTATTTATTTGTTTTAAAGCCATTCTTATAATAAAAATTTATTATATGCCTGAATTGGGTAAGAGACGATTATCAGCTATTCGCTTGGCTTTAAATAAATAAACATTACTATATAATAAGTTTCATAGCATTTATGATAAATCGGTTAAAATAAATTAACGAATATTTTTCCTTAATAATTAATTAAATGACTAGATTAATTTTCATAACTTAGAAATAAACCCAACCCATATAATATTTAAGCGCCGGCATTTAAAGCATATCTGTGTAATAAAAAATTCCATATTTGAATATCTTTTTCAACACTTTTTATATATATGTAAAACTTTTTAATGACCTTTAAATTTATAAAATCGCAATGTTTAACTTTTTACCTTTAATTTGATACCCATATTGCCTATTATTTAAATTAATGCTCAATATAAAAATCATATTTTATATAGTAGTAAACTCGTTGCTAGGATAAATTATTACATAGTAGGTTGCCCATTGTTCTCAGCCCATTGTTCTTCCTCATCAAAAATTTAAAATCAATATATTTTAGATTATGTAATTGTTTGGTCATTATCCGATTCTTATAATATTAGTTTATTTATTTAATGGTTAATCTTGTTATCTTTTTTTCTAGTTAGCAACGAACAATAAAAATAAGTTAGCATGTTTTCTTTTCTCTTACAAACATTATATAACAAAGAAAAATAAAAGATGAGCTAAGTTTAAAACATAATGAATTTACATAATTTTTTTATTTTTTTTTTTTAAATTTATAGAATCCAGTTTTAAATATGTAAGATATTGTACGTGGATAAAACGAATTATTAGTAATGATATAACGTAATTTTTTAGTGCCGTTATTTAGTAAGCACGTTGCGATTTTAGTCGCTTTCACATTGTAAAAAGACTTGTAGATATCCCTATTATATTTAAATAAAGCAGATAATTTCTTGGTATTAGAATGCATAAAATTCCGCAGTTAAATGTTTTATAATCAAATGTTTTTTTTTTTTTTTTTTTTGAAACAACCTGTTTCTCATGCATTTCTTTACAATCATTAGATTGAATAAGTAGAGATTATATGCAAATGTATATATATTTGTTAATTGTGTAAAATAAAAGATGATGCTTTTTAATTTTTTAGTTAATTAAATTAATTTCATTTGAAATTGTAAATAGCTTTAATAAATAAATAAAAATTATATTAAATTACGTCAAATTCAATCAGAATGGGATTCGAAATATTTAAAAAAAATTCAATTCTTTTAAATAGGTATTTACTATTTCCAAAAATAAATTACATTAATTTAAATAAAATATTAACAACATATGTGAATGTACAAAACATTAATGTTACTGACTATTAAATTCTAAATTATAGCTTTAATGTGTTATTCATTCTATTACGCTTGGTTCTTTTCTCAGCTTTAATTTGTTACTATGCTGTTGTTGTAAGTGAAAAACCCGTTGTTATTCAGTTAGATTTGCTAATATTATTTATATAGCCGAAAAACAACGTTTGATAGCCTCTTACCCGAGACAATCTTATTAGTATGATAAAATAACTAATATTTTGTCAAGAACACTTATTTTTTTTTTAATTAATTATTTTATTCGATTATTATAATAAACAGTAAAAGTGTCTTTTTTTTTTTTTTTTTTTTTTTTTTTTGCACCCTTCATTGACCTTGAACTTAGACCGAACTTTCAGTTTCTAGAACTAAATATGGCCCATTATTACCAGTTTCTCAAGCTTCGGCTGCTTTAATTATGTTTGAACTAATATGGATAGTTTTATCTTCTTGTGATTTAATACTATCATACTTTTTAAAAATTAATTTTATCAAAATTTTTTATAGATCCACATCTTTCCACAAAATTAATCATCATAAGCTGGCTGCCATATCTATGTTTGTGTTCACTATTATTCATGTAGTCAGTCATTGGATAAATATAGCAATATATTCTAAAAAAATGAATGGTAATTCATTTTTAAACTGGTTAAAAATAAATTTCATTAGCGGTACTGGCTGGTCTGGTTATGTAATGCTTTCTATTTTCCTGTTTATTATCATATGTTCTTTAAATTTCGTACAAAAAAGAAATTATAAATTGTTCAAATATTCACACTATCTCTTTATTCTTCTTTTTTTGTTTTGGATGATTCATGGAAATTTTTGCATGATAAAATATAATTCAGGTTCTTGTTCTTCAAAAGGATATTCGTGGATTTTTTGGATTTTTGGAGCAGCTATATTCTTGTTAAACAAATTTCTTGTCTTAAAAAATGAAAATTTGGCGAAAGTTACCTCTATTACTATACATCCAGAGGATGTTTATGAAGTTCAAATAGAATGCCCCAATCTAAATATAAAATGCGGGCAATACGTCTTAATAAATTGCCCTTTAATTTCCTTTTGGTCATTTCATCCTTTTACTGCAACTTTAATATTTAATGAAGCGAATAAATTTTCCTTAAATGTTAAAGTGAATGGAAAGTTTACAAGTGAATTTGCAAAATTATTTTTAAATATTGTTGACAAAGGGAAAAATGTTTCCGAAGTTTTAAAGGCTGATCCTATCTTTCTATTTATACGGGGTCCCTTTGGGACTTCTATAGAAGATGTTTTTGATTATAAAGCAAGCATACTGGTGGCTGGAGGAATAGGGGCTACTCCATTTGCATCTTTATTTAACTATTTACTGCAAAACCCCAAAAAAATTGGTAATAATTCAATAACTTTATACTGGGTTTGTGATTCGTTTGCTGCCTTAGAATGGTTTATAAATATAATTAAAAAAGTTGAAAATTGTATTTTCCTTGATGCTGTCGAAATTAATATTCATATTACACCTGAGTTTAATGCAGAAAATGTTAATAATATAATACTGCAATGTGATGATGAAAAAGAATATGATTCTATAACTAAATTACGAGCTAAAACAAATTTTTGCAGACCTCATTGGCCAATTGTTTTTGAACAATTTAATGAAAGATTTCAAAAAAATGAAGCCATTGGTGTTTTTTGTTGTGGCCCTAGTTCTTTATCAAAGGAGATATCAGAAATCTGTGATTTATACTCATCGAACTTAAAATACGGACCTTCTTACAGGTATAGGACAATTTATTAACATATATAGAATATATATTATAAAAATTGACAATAAACGTAAAATTAAATTTCATAACTCTACTAAACAATAACTAAAATTATATAAACAATAATAAAGTACTTTTATTTATCAAATTAAAATATACAGAAATCATATATATAGAAACGCTTCTATATAATTTTATTAAGCTTAATTCCCATCTGTCTCTAAAAGAGTTCTTACCACTTTAATAATGTCATTATTCGAAATATCCAAATTAATATCATTTAATTTTTTCGCTAATATTTGATCCAAAAGAATCCGAAGACAATAAGATAGTACGCCAACTTTCACCCAACATCTAAGTCTTATCCAACCACCTATAGTGATTCCTCGTCCTCTTAAATCCGTCTCCAGCTCGCCTCCAAACATTAGAATAGAAAAAGGCCCAGCTGGGGTTATATCTCTTATAAATATCTTACCAGTATTTAATTTTGAAAAATAAGACAAGAACAAAGATTTTCCAGGAAAAGTTTTTGCTGAAAATAAAGTAGAACTTGGATGTACAAATACCCTTCCATCATCTTTATTATAGAATTTTATAGTACGTGCCTCTGGGTCTACTTCTAATGCGCCAGAAGATAAAGCAATATACTTTTTATCGGGATATTGAATTCTTGCTATTCGAGGGTAAAATGCAGCGGAGATCAATGACCTAATCAAAGACAATGAATCTTCATGAGTGTTTAAATACTGCTCATTTTTTCCAACTTCACTAGAAATAACACCTGCTTCATACAAATTCTGCAAAATTTGTACCCGTGTAGATTCTATTTCAGTTAATGTAGAATAAACTAAATAATTTTCCATACACCATTTTTTAATATTTTTTTCTTTATTTTTTACTTTGGTTTTCCATGCGTTGAAGGCACATAGACCAGCTATCATGTCTCCTTCTCCATTTGAAAACTTCCTTCTCACTTCGTCGATAAGCTCTCTTTTATCAAACGCATTTAAAAAAGGTGAATGAGAAGAAAAAATTGCTGCTATAGTCAGAGAAGAATCCAAACATCCAAAAATAGAGCTATAAATCAAAAACTTGCTGCATCTTAAATCTAGCGGCAACATAGTCATATAAGTACCTAAATTGGTTAATGTATCAAGATTATCATTTTTCAGAGCTCCCGACTCAAACAAGTTAACTCTAGCTTTCTCTACAGCTAATGATTCCGGTGCATCAATTGCTTCACTTAAAAATTCCTTTACATCGCTTACTCCTAGCCCCTTTACATCCAAATATAATTGGTCTAAACAAGTGCGTTTTATTTCAGGAATTGTGCTTGGCAGCATTTTATTTTCCTCAATATTACAAGTATAAAGTTTGTAGCAATATCCAGAGCAAATACGGCCAGCTCTTCCGGCTCTTTGTTTTGCTGCAGCACGCGAAACCCAGCATTCAGATAATTTGACAAGATCAGTATCCGGGTAATAAATTGTTTCCTTGACTCTACCTGAATCAATTACAACTACAGTATCAGGAATTGTAATAGAAGTTTCGGCAACATTTGTGGAAACTATTATCCGTCTCTTAAGTTTATTATTTATAAAAAACACTCTTTTTTGTTCGCTTGGACTCAAAGAAGCATGTAATGGAATAAGTTCAAACTTGTCAGATGGAAGTGATGAAATTGATGCAATACATTTTTTGATCTCTAGTAATCCAGGAAGGAATATTAGTATTGATCCATTATTTTCCCATCCTAGTTCTTTATCTATATGAGAAACTAATATAGCAATTAAAGAATAATTTATAGAATTCCCAACACTCATTATTCTTTTCCCAACTGAGTTTGTTTGAGTATTATCAAATTCGCTTTTATCATCATATTCATTATTAACTCCAAAATTTGTCATTTGCACAATATCATCTAAATAATATTGTTGAACGGGAAATGTTTTGCCTTTTATAAACACATGTCCTATAGAGTTTTTTACAACATCTTTGAAATAAGACATAAACAAATCTGAGTTTACAGTTGCACTCATAAGTATAATTTTTATTTTTTTATTGATTTTTAATAAACGTTTTAAAATAATAAGCAGTAAATCATTATCCAAAGAACGCTCATGAACTTCATCTACAACAATATGAGAGACAGATTGTAGAGAAATTTCACTATCTATTCCTTCAGATTGTATCATTCTTAAAAGTACCCGAGTGGTTACAAATCGTAATTTAGTGTTGGAGGAAGTTTTAGTTTCACCACGAATTGAATATCCAATTTCATCACCGACTTTAACACATCTTTCTTCTGAAACTCTTTCAGCCAAACCTATTGCGGAGATTCGACGAGGCTGAGTACAAACTATGTTTATTTTATCACCTTGTAATGTATTAATCATATCATCCATGATAAATTGAAGAGACTGGGTAGATTTTCCGGAACCAGTTTCTCCTGTAATTAAAGTCACCCTGTTATTCTTCACTGTGTTGATAATATCATACTTCATTTCCCAAGCTGGTAGGGACTGTCTTGCTATAATAGACTTTTTCATTTGTGCCTTTTCTTGAAGCATTTCCCAATTTTTTAGGATTATTTCCGCGTTTTGTTTTTTTGAGTGAATTTTTTTATTTCTATTCTTGGTGTTTTCAATTTCAATTGAAGATTCATTTTTGTCTAGATTTTCATTCAAGTATAAATCCCCAAAAGAAGATAACGATAGGTCAGATAGAGGGCCTGGATTTTGTATGATAGTATTTATGTTATTTTCAATCCATTCAATAATACTAAAAATCATTGGCATTTGTAAGTAATTTTGGAAAGCGAATTTACCAGCTTTTCTAACTATTTCAAGTCTTAAATATGTAGGCAATGGTTTTTTAGAGGAAGATGATTTACAAATTATTTCTAGCGAAGGGATTGTATCGGGGTAATTTGGCGAAACAGTGATCTGTAAGAAAACTTCACAATCTTTTGGTAATATTTCAGAGACGTTGATTTTTATTTTGCATGTGTAATTATTAATTTGAGAAAAAGACTCACCATAAATGGAATTTAAACTTGTCATTTCTTCATCCCATGTCTCATTTCTTAATGAAGCAGAATCGATATTATGTGAGGATTTTTCTGTTAAGCCAAAGACTAATTCATTATACAAAATATGCAGAGCTAATGGTTCATTATTATTCGAATCTTTCCAAGCTTGATTAGCACTTATCATACTATAACCAGCATCTGACAAACGTTTTATAGCATAATAACCCTGTAGAGATTCTTTTTGAATAGTTATTGAAGAAGAATTTTTGGGAGGATTAAATATTTCGGGTATATCATCCTCAGGTACATGAATTAATAACCATATTAAAGCAGATTCTTTAGAATTTGCCCATTGAAGAGCTTCTTGTATATGAGCGTGCCTAAATCCTAATTGTAAAAGTTGATTTAAAATTTGAGAGTTTGAATTTGTATTTGTATTTTCATTTGAAGAATTTGTACCATTTAATTTAGTAGCAAAAATATTAGGAGCATTTTGTTTAATGCAATTTTCTACTTTAGCTCTTAAATCTGGATTAATATCTACATAAGGAATATGAGCCCAAGTATTTTTGGTTGAAATTTTTTTCGTATTATTAGTAGAACTTTCTTTATTTAAATATTCTTCTTTACTTTGTTTTCTTTCTCTTTGTATAAGAAAGGGATCCGGAGAATATAGGTAAGCTTTTGAAGAAGCAATGTTTATCTTGCGTTGTTGTTCAAGTTTTTTCCAAAATTCTTTATGATCTCTAGGAAGAACCATTTGAATATTTTTATGAGAAGCAATCCTATGTAAAGCGTAAGTTGCAGATAAATTTTTTGCCTCAACAAAAGTACCTTGTGGTTTAATACAATCATCAGGAGGACGCAGTTTAACTGTTTCAATTTCTTGAGTTTTTAAATTTTTTGCACTTAATATTACTGTTGCAATGAATCCTTCATTGGTTTTATAACAGTCATAATTGACTTTTTCCCATTGTAATTTTTGACAATGTTCATGTAACAAAGTAGTTGGTAATTTTCCAGTCCATGATTGTGAAGACGTGACTAGGCTTCTAACAGTTGGTTTTTTCGATAAAGAACCATTAGTATCATTTCCTAATGAGGAAGAAGAAAATTTAGAATTTTTTGCCGAAGAAAGTGATAGTTTTTCAGTTTTTGAATTTGAATTTGGATTTGAATTTAGATTTAAATTCGTTTTGTCAGTTTTGGGAGTTTTTTTTTGTAATTTTTTTCCCATATTAGAGTATTTATATTTATTTGTATATTGTATTACTTTTTATTTAATTTAAATTATTATAGTTAATTTTATATCTTTTTTTGTTAGCATATATTTATTTCCTATTATTTACTTCAGATATATTCAAAATATTCAATAAATAATTTTTTCAAGTTTATCGCTAAATTTTCACTTTAAAATCAGAAAAATGACTAGCATAATATAGGGGTAATGAGATTAAGAGAAAGTAAGCTTACTTGTTTGTTTTTTACTATTTATTTAGAATTCATTTAAGATTTATTTGTGTATCTGTGTATTTGTATGTATTTGTGTATGTATTTGTATATGTATTTTGTATTTATATATTTATTTACGTATTTACTTATAATTATTTATTTATACTTACGTATTTACTTACATATATAATTATTATTCATGAACTTGTATTTATGTAATTACAATCTTGAAACCAAACGGTTTTATTATTAAGCTCTTTGGTCAATATTGTAAGCGAAGTGAAATCGATTTGTATGAATGATTTGATTAAAATGTTTAATTTCAATGAAAATGCAAAATAAGAAATTATGATATCACATCATTAATTTTTTTTTTTAAAAAAGTACAGAATAGAACCACATTAAATTTAAAAGATTTCAATAAATATGTAAAGTATAAAGTAAATATTTAAGTGTTTTACGAATGAGTAAACTCTATAGTAGAAAATGAAAATTCGAATCGATTCAAAAAAACCAATTTAGAAAACAAATGAAATAGATTTTATTTTTTTTTAAATTTTCTTGTTTATTTAATGAATTTAACAATTAAATATTCACAATAGAATACACTATTGTTTAATAAAGAGTACTTATTATAAGTAGTTCACATACATATGCTATAGATATATTATTTTTCTACTTTTCACAAGATTAATATTTGCATCGTATATATGTAGATATTTATATATGAATGAGTCAATTTTATAATAATTCTAGATTTATTCTTCTTTTATTATGCATTTTATTTTTTTACCTACTTATAAGCAATTATTCACAAATTAAAAAAATTAAAAAAAAATCATATAATATTTAATTTATAATGTATTTAAGACCATTAGATAATTGCAATTATAAATCGGTCCAGTTCAGATAAAAATTATCTGTTTCAAAATTTATGGAACATGACAAAAAAAGGAAAAAATTAACTACATATTTATTTTAATAAACTATTCGTATAAAAACCTTATCATTTTATTTAATTTATTTATTATATGATGAAATAATTTTTTATCATTATCAATATATTATTTATTATATTTCATGTTATATAATAATAAACTTGCCATTATTAGCTACAAAAATTGTCTATATAATATTAGGGTTATACTATTGGCAGCAATTATGGCATATTAAGAAGACACCCTAGTAAGAATAATAAAAATATATTTTCGTATAAATGTTTACTATGAATGTATTTATAGCAATAAATACCAGTTTATTACTGTCTTACAGAGATTAATTTTAATATTTAGGATTTTTATTTATTAAATATATATAAGTATATAAAATTATATGTAAATAAATAATTATAAAAACATATAAACTTACGCAAATAGTATTTAAATATTTTTGAAATGGGTATTAGAAATAACTTGGCATTTAATAAAGATGAACAAGATAGTATTATAGTTTCGAAAGATGAACAAACTCCATATATTGATGAAATGTCAATTTTATTAAATGAAAGGAAAATCCTTGAGGCCAGTATTAATAATAAACTGAACATTCTTTCAGAGGTGTGTATTTTATTTTATTTTATTTTATTTGGTTCATTTATATGAATATGGCTAACTATTTCTATAAATTTATAGGAACGAGTAACTATGGATTCTCCTTTATTAACTCCAGATGGATTTCCAAGAGATGATATAGATATTCCCACCGGTAAGCCATTAATTTAATTAATAAGTTTATGGTATTTAATTAGTATAATAAATCATCTCTGATTCTCATACACTTGTAATAATATTACTTTTTATTCTAACTATTTTAGTACGCAAAACTAGATCAGAAATAAGAACTTTAGAATATGATCTTCAACAAGTTATGAAACGTTTAGAAGAACTACTTTATTCTCATCACGAAAATCTTAAAAAGCAAAAAAATATCTCTGATCAAAATTCTTCATCAAATGATTCTAGAATAAGGATTGCAGAAGCAAGCTCATTCGCTATAATAGATGAAGTTTCTGATAAAAGTCCTGCAATGGATGCTAATTTACAACCCGGTGATAAAATTATTTCCTTTGGTACTTGTACAAAACATACAAAAAATATCTCTAAAGTCTTAGCAGAAGAGTCTATGAAAGAAATTGTACCAGTTACCCTTTTAAGATTAGATATTCAAGCAGAAAAAACTATAATTAACACTAATCTTCATCCCAACCCAAATTGGGGTGGGCGAGGACGATTAGGCTTTCATTTATCTTTCATTAAATAAAAAAAAATTTCTCATATATTATTTTCTTATATTAACTATTTAATATTTATCATTTATAAACTTTTTTATTTTAACTTTTAAATCTATTAAATATGGTTTTTTATAATTACATTATTTCACAACACAATTGGAACATTTCTATTAATTTATTAATCTCACTACTATTTTTTTAAAAAACCTCAAAAAGAAAATTAGGTTTTTTTTTTTTTTTTCCGGGGAGAAAAATTTTTTATGTGTATATACATAAACTTATATATACACTATATGTATAATTGAGCTTTTTTTTTAAATATATTTTTTTTTTTTTTCTTTACTTTTTATTAAATTAAAATACTAAAATGATTAAAAATAATTCTTCAAATTTGTTTTTAGTTTTTCTTTTATTTTACATTTTTCGCTTTGTACATGGACGCAATAATGAATTATTCCAAAATGAATATAATTACGAAACTTCAATTGTATTGCTAAGAGAATCATGCAATTTTATAGCACACATTGAAAGTATTGCAGAACCATATTTTGACATATTCAAACGAGATATCTATGATGATATAACAGGTAATTGTTCCATTGATGGCTCTGCAGATGTTTATTGGGGGAAATTTTCTGAGGAAGCAAAAATTTGGTTAGGATATAATGGTGATGTAGTTGGTATTTATGAAGACAAGGACATTGGCACCGATTATTCTGAAAGTGCAGATGATATAAATGAAGAAGAAGAGGAAATAAGCGTAGAATCATTGCCTGAAATCAAAGAAGATTATTTTGAATCCAGTATGAGTTACTATCATAATCGAACAGAATTTAAATCTCCAGAAGGAATTTACGCATTTTTAATAGATAGTGGGGTGAATATCATGCATCATGAGTTAAAGCATTGTACCGTTTATGGAGAGAATTATGTTACCAACGAAGGACCGGAAGATTTAAGAGGTCATGGTACACATGTTGCTGGGATTATAGGCAGTAAAAGGTTTGGAATAAAAAATATCACGCTTGTATCAGTAAAGGTTTTGGATAGATATGGTGTAGGAAAGTTTACTGCAATATTATCCGCACTAGGTTGGATTGGTAATTTGCGAAATTATAGAGGAAAGGCAGTAATAAATATGTCATTGACTATACCATCAGCTGGCCCAGTTTTATCTGCTGTGCAAAAAGCATTATCAAACAATGGATTTATATTAGTCGGTGCTGTTGGGAATTCAGCCAGAAATGCATGTCATTACAATCCTGGTGAAAATTACAAAAATATGATTACTGTTGGAAATGTAATGCAACAGGATTCAAAATATTTTCGCTCTCGCAAATCAAATTTTGGGAAATGTGTTCGAATATGGGCACCTGGAACAAGGATACTTTCAACTACAAATAAATTAAAAAAATATAAATATTTATCTGGAACATCACAAGCTGCTCCCCAAGTTACAAAATTAGCAGCATATCTTTTAAAAGAAGGTGTTTATTATAAATGTATAGGATGGGCAATAGAATATTATTCTATCAAAAATTTTATTTATAATCTTACAGAGGAAGATTCCAATTTACTATGGGATAATTCATTTTATCGTATTAATACTACATACATTATCGCAAATTGTCCAAATAAGAAATTAGAGTGATTTTGCCAAAAAAAAAAAAAAAAAAAAAAAAAAAAAAAACAATGGATATTTAACAATAAAGTATTACTATAAGTTTGTATATTAAATTTAAATATTTAACTAGATTTACATATTTTTTTTCTTTTTTTCTTATTTTATTTAGCTAAATTATAAAAGTACTATGTGATTATAACAGTTTTGTTTAGTAAATAGTAGCTAAGCGAAAACAATGTATATGAATACAATGTAATACGAGTTAAAATTGATTGTTTACATAGCAAATACTTATAATTACTTGTAAATACGTAAACTTTCTTATTCTGCTAGCGTGTCAAATTCGTTAATTTATAGGGATTTATTTTTTTATTTTAGTTTGTTTATTTGTTATTATCATATCTTAATCTTAATCATCGACTTTTTTTTTTTAGAAAAAAAAAAAAAAAAAAAAATTATAATATATATTTTAATATATATTTATATGTATTTTTATAATATTTAATATTGTTTTAATACTTTTTTTTATTAAATTATATTGAAACAATGAAATTTTCTTATTTTAAATTCAGTTTAATTTCGTCATTATGGCTTACAGCCGGTATTTGTGAACAACTTTTAAGTACCACAGAGGGCGAAACAACTCCAGAAGAAGCAGGTGTTAAATTTGAAGTTATATATGATGATCCAATTTACGAAAATGACAACACATTAGTTGTTGATGATTATTCAGAAACCCAATTGAGAGTTAATATTCATAATCTTGAATATGGATTAGTTACTTTACAGTCTATTCAATTTTTTTACGAAGATTTAAATGGAAGACGTCTTGAAAATGTGAGTTTTATTTAAATCCAAGAATTCATAATTATAATTTTATCAATTTTTAATACTAATCGTTTTTTTTTTTTTTTTTTTTTTTTTTTTTCCATCATTTAGCTCACAGAACTTAATTTTAATGAAAATGAAGTTCCTCGTAATACATTTACTTATGTCGATTATTCATTTTATTCTGGTTTACCTCTTGACTATTATAATCTTAAGGGAGTAATAAAAATAGTTAGAGTAAGTTTATAAACAATATTTAATATATTCGTAATTTATGTTGCAATATATACTAACCACTATTATTATAGAATGAAACTCTTTATCAAGTACCAATCATTAAACAACATGTTTTATTGATTGAACCTAGTACTTCAATTTTTGATATACAAGCGTATGTTTCCGATTTTTTTTTTTATTTTTTTTATTTTTTTTTTTTGTTGGCTAACTTTGTTTAATATATAGTCTATTCGCCCTCACTTTGCTTTTGTCAGCTATTGGTAGTATTGGATATTGGATTTATGGATCTTATATTGCTCCCACATATAAACCAAAAAGAAAGGATAATCGTCCTAAAGAAGTACCGGCTGCTATTCCTGAGGAAATTCTTGTTGAAGAATGGATTCCAGCAACCCATTTGGCTGAAACCAAGCAACGTAAAAAACAAGCATAGTTTTATTCAACTTTTCATTCAATTCAAAAAATATTAATCAACAATTACTAAAAATTTTTGTAAATAACAATAATTAGTAAAAATCATAATTTTATAGTTTTATTGAATAAAATTAATTAATTTATTATCATAATACAAAAAATATTCTAGTGAATATTTAAAAATCTAATATACGTAAATCATTAAGAAAAATTTCATTTGTATTTCCAGTTCGCTTTCTTTTTATATACATTTTTCATAGTTCGGGTGTAATAATAATTTTCTTCTCAGTTTGTCCCAACATATAAACAGCTGGGGGGTTTGTTTCTTTTGATTTCTCTGAAGCATGTTTGTAATTCTCAAATAAAACTATTTGTTGTAAGAAGTCCGTATTTATCCCAGGAGTGGCAATATAATCTGAAATTCCTGCGAATTTATTTTTCTCCGAATTTGTATTAGTATCTGTTCTTGAATCATCACCATTCTCTATTTTAACCGATATTTTGCCAGAAGCATGAATTCTGAATGTTCCAACTCGCAATGGTATTGGTATTTGAGGTTCGTCACTTTCTGAATTATCAGTTTTCTGACATTTTAAAGATTTTGCTTTTATCGTATCTATAAGTGTTGAAGGTAGTTGAAATAAAATTAGTTCATTTTCTATTGGGGCCACACGTTCTTGTGATTCTTTTGAATCTTGCATAATCACATCTCCATTTTCATCAAGTTCTGGGTCTAATTTAGTTTTTAATTCAAATTGTTCTGCTAATTCTCTAAAATCGTCATAGGATCTTTTTTCTTCAGCTTCATCATCCTCAGCTATTTTATCATCCAAAGAAGAATTTGCAGCCGGTTCTCTTTGTTTCCTTATAGTGTCTATATCTAATTTACTATCTGAATCATCATCATCAATAAATATGCCGTTTGAATTTTTCTTTTCTGTTTTTACTATAATATTATCATCAGTATCGTCATCGTTAGGAAGAAATAAGGGGTCTTGTGAACTTGAAGTATCTGGAGAATTTTGTTTTATATCGTTTTTATCATTTGTATTGTTTGCATCATTTTTATTTTCTTCTTCATCTTCAGCTCTTCTATGCGCACTAACTGGAAAAAAGAAGGCATCTTCAGGAGCAAATTTTGTGTCAGCATTTGCCCCTAAATTGACCTTTTCTCCGAATTTATTTGCAAACAATCCGTCTTCCTCTAAATTGGCAGCTTTATATGAATCTGGATGTGAACTTAAACTGTTTGGACCAGCACTAGAAGGAACTGGTCTTAAAGGAGCTTTAAACTTTCCTAAACCACCAGAATAAACAGGGGCTCCAAAAGGACCTGAAGCAACGGTGGTTACAACATTAAATCTTCCCCCTCTACCTCTTCCACGACCTCTACCACCACCGCGATCACCTCTATCAAAATTATTATGAAATTTTTTATTGTCTTTTGATTTAAAATTATCTTTTTTTCCATGATGATTAGATTCTTTAGATGAGTTTGAGTTAGAATTTGTATTTGAACCAGATGCTGAATTATTTGAGTTTCTTTCTTGTTGACTTCTTCTAGCCACAAATTTTGGTTTAAATTTCAGCCCAGAGCCTCTTGATGAAGTAGGTTTAGTATTAAGACTTGCATTAACTGAAGAAGTTGGAGTTATAGAACTAGATGCATTTCTTCTTGATAAGGAATCTAGTCGTGATGGTTTAGGAGCATTTGATAATGAACTTGGTGTATTCAGAGGTTTTTTTTCTTTTGAATTTTGTGAGTCCATTATTTTATTATTTAAGAAAAGTTAATGGGAATATATAAATTTTGCAAGAATTGGTATTAATTGATTTTAAAACTGAGTTAAAGTAAAAAAATTGAATACATATATATATAGAATTTGCAGAACAAAAAAAATTATATAGTTAAACAATTAGCGAAAAATAATTTATTATTACCCTATCCAACCCTAAGAAATGTTGGTTATTATATAGTTGTGAAAATGGTGAAGTTTTAAAAAAAGTATCAGATTTCTTAAAAAAGTTTCTATTTATTGTGCATATTGCATAAAAAATTGTACATGTATATGTGTATGTGTATTTGTATTTGTATTTTTATTTTTATTTATTTATTTTGGTTCATGTTCATTAATTTTATATTGTATGTTGGAATTGAAAAGTGCAATTGTTTTACAAATGGATTTTTTAATTAGTGTTTTATCTTTTAATAGGAATTTATAATTTAGATTTAAGATAAGTTAATTATTTACAAATGCATTAGAATAATTAGTGGATTCTTATATTCAGTGTAGTATAGTGGTATTAAAATAGGATATAATATAGTATAATAGAATAATATAGTATAGTATAGTATAGTATAGTATAGTATAGTATAGTATAGTATAGTATAGTACAGTATAGTATGGTATGGTATAGTATAGTATGGTATAGTATAGTATAATAATACACTAAACACTATATAATACATACAAAACAAAGCGTTGAAACGACATAGGAAAAACAAATTTCATATGATTGGGAAATAAATTCCAACTAAAAAAGCGAAAATTGAAAAGATCAATTTGCTATAGAGAAAAACTAATGTAAAGATAAGTATAAAATAATATAGTATACAGAAGTATATATTGTGTAGTATAAGATATACTATAATATAATATAATATACTATAATATAATAAATATACTATACTATAATATACATGACATTCAAATTAGTTAAATTTAAATAAATGCTAAACAAAAAGAATTAAGAATATCCAATTTGACACAAGAAAAATTAATTTTGAAAAACAGTTATAATCTATACCATATAAAAATCTCGAATATTCAATTTGGAATATGGGAAAAAATAATATATTTAATAAATAATAAAATCATACGTAATGTAGGATATAGATTATTACGTAGACAATCGCAAATCCAACTGTATATCTAATAAAACATTCAATTACTGCTATAATCAACTACTTTTTAATTATAATTTAATTTTAATATTTAATGAATTTAATTTTTACATAAATAATTACGTTTTCGTAAATAAGAACTTCAATCAGATGTTTAAATATGTCATTAATTGTATAGAAACCTTATTTTCTGTCGATAAGGGAAATTTAGACTTAAAAATTTACCGTGTATACATAATAAAATAAAAATATTATAATCTAAATAAAAATCTATATTAAAATATATATTAATATTACAAAATTGAAACTCTATCATTATACTATGAAATCAAACTAAATAATCTTACGTCACTCTTCCAACTCAGGCTGTTAATTAAAATTCAATGTGCGTAACCTGATAATAAAAAATCAATTAATATAACTATTAAATGAATAAAATAAAAATACATAGTATTTTTATTTTATTTATTTACTATAGATACAATCTCTATAACAACATATTATGATATAATTGTATTCTTCATAGCAACTACGCAACTATGACAACCAAAGTGTACATCATCGTAAATATTTTAATAATAATAAAAAAAAAAAAAAAAAATTATGAGCAATAAAATAACTTTTTAATTTTGTTTAGTCATTGGTTCGGATGATATAAAACATTTAGTATTATTAGTAATTTATTTTTTAATTTATTTATTTATTTATTTTTTTTTTTTTAATTTATATATTTATTTATTTTTTTTTTTTTAAAAAAAAAAAAAAAAAATAATAATAATAATAATAATAATAATAATATAAAATATAACTGGAAATAAATATAAGATAAAAATATAGAATCTTATTTGTTTATTTCATTGTTAACATATTTATAGAATTATTGCGTAATCATTTTTATTTAATTAAATATATTAATTATTTACTTAAATTTAAAGTTCGCTATTTAAGGTTACAAGGTTTAAATATAAATAATAACTAAGAAATTATAATATATATTAGTATAGTATAATAGAATATATTATTATAATATAGTAAAATATAATACTTATTGTTTATATATATATATATATATATAAACAAATTTAAAGGGTTTACAAATTGGTTGTTGTTCTCATTAATAAATCGAAAGTAAATGCTTGGAAAGATTTATATTAGATAAAAAATAAAAATAAAAATAAAAATAAAAAAATATCAAAACAAAATTAAATCAAATTAAATATAAAATGTTGCAGAATATAAAAAATCTCATTAGACATGGGAAAAATGCTCCTCTTTCCCTAGATAATAATTCCTTACCACAAACTAATTCCATTTTATCAGTAACTGAGAATTCACCAAATCAAAATATTTCATACCAAAATCAAGGAGTTTATAATACTGAAAAATCAACTTCAAATCGGAATTCAGGTTCTTCTTATAATAAAAATCCTGAAATTTCCCCAAAAAAAACTACAACATCAAAATCTTATAAATCAAATTATAAAGAATATGAAAAAGCAATAGCACAACTCGTAGCAGAAGAGAGAGAACAAACTCGTTTACATAAAATTTATCCAGGTTTAGATGATTGGATTATTGGAAAAAAAATGGGTGATGGAGCATTTTCTGTAGTTCATCAAGCTACAAATAAAAAAACTGGAAAAGAAGCTGCAATAAAAATTGTTCAAAAACGTAATTTATCTGCATCTCAACGTGCAGCAATACTAAAAGAAGTCACTGTAATGCGAAATATAAATCATCCAAATGTTATAAAACTTTTAGGATTTTTAGATTTACCAGAATATTATTATGTAATTCTAGAATTCGCACCAGGTGGTGAAATTTTTCATCAAATAGTTCGTTTAACTTATTTTTCTGAAGATTTAGCTAGACATGTTATAACTCAAGTTGCTTTAGCTATTAGACATTTACATGAAGAATGTGGTGTAGTTCATAGAGATATTAAACCAGAAAATATATTATATTATCCAATTGAATATACTCCTTCAGAAAATTCTAAAGTCCGTAATTCTGACACTCCTGATAAAGAAGATGAAGGTGTATTTATTCCTGGTGTTGGCGGTGGTACCATTGGTGTAATTAAAGTTGCTGATTTTGGGTTATCAAAAGTTATTTGGGATTTAAAAACAATGACCCCTTGTGGGACAGTAGGATATACTGCTCCAGAGATTGTAAAAGATGAAAAATATTCTAAAGCTGTGGATATGTGGGCATTAGGTTGCGTTCTTTACACCATTTTATGTGGTTTTCCTCCTTTTTATGATGAATCGATTGAAGTTTTAACTCGCAAAGTTGCGAAAGGACAATATACATTTTTATCTCCTTGGTGGGATGATATTTCCAAATCAGCAAAAGATTTAGTTTCGCATCTTCTTACAGTTGACCCTGAAACAAGATATACAATAGATGAATTTTTAGCTCATCCATGGATAACACAATCTAACGAACCAACACAACCAGCAGCTGATGCGCCAACTGTACAAGAATATGATGATCTCATGGTTGCTTATGATGACGATGACTATGATGATGATACAATTGACGAACCGATATTGTCTATCCATGATCAGCAATTAAATCAAATAGATATTAATGAAACAAACAATAATCTTCCAGTTTCAAATAATGACATCAAATCTCCAATTAATACCGAAACAACCTTACCTATTAATTCCACTGAAAATCAAACTACAAAAGTGATTAATACTCCAGATAAAGGTAAGATTGTTTCTCAAACTGTTAATTCTATAGAACGTTCTTCATCGGGAACAACTCCTACTTCTGCTCATCGTTCTCATCGCCGAAGGCACCATGAGTTTAGGTCCCCTGCAATAATTTCATTAAGAGATGGTTTTGATGTTTCTTATGCAGTTCATAGAATAGAAGAAGAAAAACGTACTAGGCAGAAATATGGATATAATCATCGAACCTTTGATGATAATTTAAATGATTTAATTGAAGAAGAAGAAGAAGAAGAAGAAGAAAGTGCGGTTAATGTATCAGATAACTATGGTAATAAAAATAGCAAGCAAAATAAAGGTGATGGCATAAATGCAGTTACCAGCCAATTAAGAAATGTTTCTGTTTCTAATCCTACAAAGAAATCTTCAAAAGCGAGAAGTAAAAGAAGTGAGCGAGATCTTTTTGAATTAAATATAAGTGCTGCCACATTATTAGAAAAACGTCGCAAGAAAAGGGCTGATCAAACCACAAATTCGCAACTTGATGCTCCTCAAGTGACTGTTGCTTAGTGTTTTTGTTTTTATTATTATTGTTATTATTTTTATTTTTATTGTTTGGTTTTTTTATAATAAATTCTTAGATGTATTATGGGCTACACTTTTCCTTTTTTCAATTTTTTCTATTCTTTTATTTAAATATTTTACTTCTAATCTGGGTTTTTTCTCATTTGTTTTATTCTTTATTTTTTTTTTTTTGTTTTTATATTTTTCAGTTCTTTTATTTCTTTTTTCGACTTTCTCATTCTCCAATCGAACATAATTACATACAGGTTTATTTTGGATATGGTTTGGGATGTATATTACTGGGTAGTTATTTTCTTTTCCTTAGTTTGTTTTAAACCGATTTTTTCTAAGAACAATAAAAAAAAAATATATTATAATTAAATAATGATAAATAAATATATGCTAATAACAAGAATTAAAGGTAAATTAATTTAATAATAAATATTAATCAACTGAATATTTGAAAGAGAAGTAGGCTTCCAACCTTCTTGGCATAGTAATACAAAACACTATTTAACTACCGATAGAAAAAACCCTATCTAATCATCTCGGCGTATTCAAATTTTATTTTTAAAGGTTGTTCATAAAATAAAAATAACGTAAAAATACATAGATATATATACATAGATATATTAGTTTTTTATTTTTATTTTTCTTATATAGACACACAATACAGGCATGAAATATTCAATCCTGCTTATAGATTCATATGATTCTTTTACATATAATTTATATAATTTAATTAGTCGTTCTATTGAAAATTGCTCTATTACTACTATACATAATGATATAAACCTAAATCCTTTACAATTAAAAGAATTAATAAATTCTTTTGATGGTGTAATAATTGGTCCTGGGCCTGGTTCGCCTTGTAATAATAATGATATTGGTATTATTCCACAAGTATGGAAATTAGGAGAAGAATTAAAAGTTCCAATATTCGGAGTTTGTTTGGGAATGCAAACTTTATGTAATTATTATGGTTATAAAATCTTAGTTCTTGATAAAGTTAAACATGGTATAAAATCAGAAATAATTCATAATGATAATGATATATTTAATTCAATTCCTAATAAATTTTTGGCTGTTAGATATCATTCTTTATATGTTGAAAATGAGAATTTTTTCGCTCCCGAAAATGAGAAAAATAATAATATTGAATTACTAGCTTATACTATTGATGGAATGAATAAAATTCCAATGGGTGTAAAACATAAATTGTTACCTTTTTGGGGAGTCCAATTCCATCCAGAATCTATTTGTAGTTTATATGGTGAAGAAATAATTAAAAACTTTTGGAATTTATCAGATAAATGGATTAAAGAACGTAAAAGTTCATTATTAATTAATTTACCGAAACAAATTTATGAGAAAAATGACACAAGATATGAACCTCTAACTTTAAAAAAAAATTTAAATAATACCGATGAGTTTAAACAAAAAAATGTAAAATTTATTGAAATTGACTATACAAAATATGATGATATAAATATAATAGATTTGTCTGAATCAATTAAAACTAAAGGTTCTAAAGTTTTACTGTTAGAATCAGCTGCAGCTCCTGGAAAATGGAATATTTTGGGATTAAAAGATAATTCAACTACAGAAATAAGCTACACAATTGGTTTAAATTCGATTAAAATAAAAGAAAATGATGATATCCATTCAGAAAAAATAAAAGATAAGAATAGTATTTGGGAATTCATTGCAAATTTTATGAAGAGGCAAGGTCGCTTTGTAAACGGCCCTTCAGACTGTCAATTTTGGGGCGGTTTCATAGGATACCTTTCGTACGAGACTGGTGTAAAAGAACTTGAAATTGATTTGGCTCGTGAATCATTATCTTCTCCTTTTAAAATTCCTGATGTTGATTTATATTTTATAAGGCATTCTGTCTTATTTAATTCTGAGTTAAAAAAATTATATATCCTAACTTTATTAGATAATGATGAAAAATGGCTTCAAAGTATAAATAGTAAAATTTCTAATCAACTTTTACATAAAGGAAGTCAAATAAAAGATGGAAATGAAAATGAAAATAAAACAAATATTAATTGCTTAGTTTTATCATCTTGTTTTATATCGAAAGAATTATATAAGGAAAAATTTATGGAATGTCAAAAAAATCTCCATTCAGGGGACTCATATGAGCTTTGCCTTACAACGCAAGCTAAGATAAAAACATCAAAATTAAAATCATGGGATTTATATAAAATTTTAAGAAAATCCAATCCAGCACCATATGCATCATTTCTTGAATTTTCACATTGTACTATCATTGGATCATCTCCAGAACGATTTATGAGTTGGAATGCGAATGGTGTATGTGAATTTCGTCCTATAAAAGGTACAGTTAAGAAAGCAAAAAATGTGGATTTTGAGGTTGCAAAATCAATTTTAGGCTCTGATAAAGAACAAGCAGAAAATTTAATGATTGTAGATTTGATAAGGCATGATCTTTACAGATTAATGGATAAGGTTAATGTTTTTAAGTTAATGACAATTGAAGAATATCATACAGTATTCCAACTCGTTTCTGTTATACAAGGTGAAATAAAAGCTCCTTATTCTGGGATTGATGTTTTAATAAGATCACTTCCACCTGGATCTATGACTGGAGCACCTAAGAAACGTTCTGTTGAACTTCTTCAACAGATTGAAGGTCACGAAAGGGGTATTTATTCAGGTGTTTTGGGTTATTGGAGTGTGAATGATAATGCAGATTGGAGTGTTGTTATTAGAACTGCAGTGCGATATAATTATGATAATGAAGAGAATGAAGATGATTCGAATATGAATAATTCAGATACTTGGACTATTGGAGCGGGTGGTGCTATTACTGCTCTTAGTAACTGGGAAGATGAATATGAGGAAATGAATACAAAATTTAATAGTGTTTGTAATGCTATCACTGGGGATAAGAAGTAAATATGGAATAATTATCTGTCAAAATGTTTGAATTGGAATTATTTGATACTTATTTATTATTTCGTTTTTATTTAATTTTTTATTCTACAAAAGCTTACTAAATTGATTTCTTATATTTAATTATTATACGTTTAGTATCATATTTGAATATTCTATATACACTGTATATATTGTAAATATAAATATAAAATTTTTAAAAATATATTATATGTAATTGTATTGGAAATTTTTAATTTTGTTGAACAAATAAGCAATTGCACAAGTGAAAATGTCAAGAGAGTTCTCTGTTAATTCTAAATTGTGAGATTTACAGAAACCCTTGAAATAGTGGAAATATTTACAATGATACCAGACATACAAAAAAAAAAAAATGAAAATAAAAAAATAATCTATATTTAATAAATAAATAGATAAATAATAAATAATAATAAAAACAAGAACAAGAACAAGAACAAGAACAAGAAATATAGTGATAAAATAGTAAATTGGTTTATTACATTTAGAATAGTTATTAATCAATTAAAAATCTTTTGAGTCTTCTTTAAAACAAAGATAATAACTATAGGAACAAATCCCGGATTAGCCATATTTTGAATAAATACGTTGTAATATTGTTCGAGTTTATTAGTAATAATTTATATTATATGTTGCTATTTATTCTAAATTCTTATTTCGAGCACAAGACCGAAAGGATTTTTTTTTTATTATTTACATTGATTATAGTTTGTTTACTTTAGTTTTTTTTTTATTTTTTTTTTTTTTTTTTTTTTTTTTTTTTTTTTTTTTTTTTTTTTTTTTTTTTTTTTTT